>JAAGNO010013780.1:13398-40797 GCA_033439905.1 Ceryle rudis | reverse complement strand
GCCCCTCTACTCTGCGCCTGTAAGTCTGCATTTGGAGTTCTGTGTCCAGTTCTGGTCCCCCCAGTTTAAGAGGGACATAGAATTGCTTGAGAGAGTCCAGCACAGAGCCACAAAGATGATTAAGGGAGTGGAACAGCTCTCTTATGAGGAAAGACTGAGGGAGCTGGGGCTTTTAGCTTGGAGAAAAGAAGACTGAGGGGTGATTTAATCAAGGTTTATAAATACATAAAGGGTGAGTGCCGGGAGGATGGAGCCAGGCTCTTCTCGATGATGCTTGATGATAGGACATAAAGATAGTAATGGGGTAATGGGTGGAAGCTGAGGCATAGGAAGTTTCACAGAAACAAAGAGGAACTTTTTCACGGTGAGGGTGACAGAGCCCTGGAACAGGCTGCCCAAGGGGGTTGTGGAGTCTCCCTCTCTGGAGATATTCAGAACCTGCTGGGATGCCTTCCTGTGTGATCTGGTATAGGTGATCCTGCTCTGGCAGGGGGTTGGACTGGATGATCCTTCGAGGTCCCTTCCAACCCTTGACATTCTGTGAGTCTGTGATTCCTTGCCCCTCACTACTGATGGAATCCACTTTCAATCTAGTTTTCTCTTTTCTAGACCAATCTGTTTTGATGTAGTTGTTTGATAAAGAAACTCTTCCTTATGTCTCATCATCCTCCTAGGAAAACTAGAGATGGGTCGATTCAGATTGGACGTTAGGAAGTTCTTCACCATGAGGGTGGTGAGACACTGGAACAGGTTGCCCAGAGGGGTGGTGGAAGCCCCATCCCTGGAAGTTTTTAAGGCCAGGCTGGATGGGGCTCTGAGCAATGTGATCTAGTGGAAGATGTCCCTGCTCATGGCAGGGGGTTGGAACTAGATGATCTTTAAGGTCCCTTCCAACCCTGATGATTCCATGATTCTATCTTTATGTTCTTCCCCAGTTCTTGCATTTCCTTTCTGATCCAGGGAAGGAAAGGTTAAATATTACTCCAGTGGCATTGTAAGAGGTTTGTGAAAGACAAGACATAGAAGGAGGTGTTTGGATATGTATAGCAAAGAGGAGAGAATTGGCCAGTTGCTGGTTGTTCATCTAAAGTTTTCTCTGACTGTCTGAAGGCTTCTCAGTGATGTAGGCAAAATTTATTACCTGGACAAGTTCTTACCAGAGTCACTGTCACCTTCTCCTTTGTCCAGGTCCTGGTATTTTTGGCATCTTCACTAGATGTCCCAGTGATGTTGTAATAATTCCATGTTGCCTAACTGCCTGCCATCATGTTTGAAAACAGACACTGTCTCTTCCCCTTCCTCAAGGAGGAGAACTGTATTCTTATAAAGTACTTCTGAAGAAAACTACCCCTTTTATTTCATTCTCCTCTTTTCTTTCCTGTCTACAATGGGCAAAAGGTACTGTTTCAAGGTGGCATTTGAAAATGCACTATCCTTCATTTGCCACTGGGAGGTTAACACAGATATAATCTGGAGATGTTTTCCACACTTGTTGCTGGGCTCAGTTTCAGATTCCAGACCAACCCTGTGTGTGGAAATGGCTTTGCCAGGTCCAGGTGTTGAGACAAGACAGGGCATTTCAGTGATGGCCTTTGAGGCAGAGACACTTTCAAGAGTTGACCTACAATGGGACTAGGATGAGTGGAAAGTAGAAGAGACCCTTCAGAGATGATGTGACTCATGAAGTAAGGCTGCTGGAGAAACATCTGTCAGGAGAGAGAGTTCTTGCAGGGACTTGCAATGGACCTTGGGGGCCCTACAGCAGGTAACAGTGGAGTCATTCCCCCTGCAAGCAGTTTCATGTGTTAGGGTCACAGCAGACTCCTCAAGCCCTGAAAGCAATTCAGGTCAAGCTAATACCACAGTTATTAAAGCAGCTGAACCTGTTGGTTTTACTATTAGAAAATGGTTTCTCAGACATGCCTGGAAGAAATGGAGCTATTTTGTTTTCTGAGTTGCCTTCTGCACAGAAAATAGCTATGGGAGGGATGTGTGCGCCATGAAGTACTCAGAATTGTGGACAGAGGAAGGCTAGTGGGATTTTCTATATGCATTTGGCATTTATTAAATGTTTGTAAATGCATGGATCTGGTTATAGCCTAGGAGTCAGCTCCCAGTTTTGCTGGCACAGCCCAGATCTCAGAAGCTTATTGTGCTGGGCTTGTGGCAGCTGGAGCAAGAGTTGCTCTTTCTGCAGATGTCGTTGTCCTAAGTAAACAACAGGCATTCAGGGGGGCAGCAGCAGAACATATGAGGCAGTAGTCTGTGATTTTCTACTAGGAATAGTCAGATGCCCTATGCTTTTTACAGAACTACCCTCTCTAGCTATTGCTCTTTCAAAGTCATAAAATACAGCTGCAAAGCAAAGACACCGCTTTAGGAGTAGCTCAGAGTGCAGCAAAGAGCAGACTTTTGCAAACCATTTTTTTTTCCCAGCCATCCTTTCTGGTCTCCTTGCCCATGAGCCATCCCCACAGTTCAAGGCACAATGGTTATGGTGATACTTTAGATATACACACAACAATGGGCCGCTTTGTAATGACATGAGATCTGCATCACCTGTGATAAGAGACGATGTGACAGGGATCTGCTTTGGTCTTAAGTCCCATGGCATCTATCCTTCCCCTTCCCCTTCCCCCAGTTCTGCTTCATGTCCCACATCTTCACTTAATACCATCTCTGTGCTTTCCTTTAACTTCCTTTTCCTTTAACTTCCACCAAATCCTGCAGGGGATCTTGTATGTATGAGAGCTTCTTCCTCTGGCTGCATACCCTAGAAAGGTTTTAACAAACACAGAAGATGGACAGAGGTTTTGTTGTTCCTCCCCTGTTATTCCTTGCAGCAAATGCATGCCCAGTGGGGGAATCAGGTTGTTTTCTTGTTCAAGGACTCAATGGAGATGAAAGTCCTTTCAGAGTCCTGGTAGGATAAAGCTGCTTCTCCTGGCAGTAATTGAAACACATGCCATGAGAGGAAACACTAGGATAGGTGGCATCCAAGCTCCCAGGGGTGAAGATCTGGCTGCTGCAGGGAGATACCATTTATACAACATATGTATGGATATCCATCTGACCAAAGCTCTGACAGCTTTTTTATTTTATTTTTTTCAGTCTGTGGAGATTGTTGGTCTGCAGGAAGAAAGAAGTCCCACTTTTCAGGGTATGGATGTTTAACACTGTGGCTTGTAGCACTGCTGAGGAAGAGGGACAGGAAGATGCACTGGTTGTGTCAAGACCAAAGTGTGTCTGCAGTGATCAGTGAAAAAAGACCTGGGTGCTGGCCTGAGCACACTGCCACCATCACTTCGGTTCAGTGTTCCTCACTGTCCTTGCCACTACCTTGTCTCAGACACTTCCAAACAATGCCCAGGCCTGGGTATGCTCCCCATCTGCAGCCTGGATGTGTCCATTTGATGTAGTGACGGGGAAAGGGGGTGGATGTAACCATGCAGACATGGGTAGAGCTGCTCTGGTTGGCCTCTAAGACATGGAATGGTCCTGGCTCCTTTGGGAAACCTCTATAACCATCCTCACCTGCATGCCTTCAAAGTCAGTCTAAGTTCAAGCACATCTAAGGTCACAATAACACAGATGTCCCACCAGACTACCCATGCTCCTGACCCTTGGGCACCATTTTTTCCTTCACCCTTCATTCCACTGACCAAAGTCAGCTGCAAGTTTCTGGGTAGCAACACTGGCAAAGCAGATGGTACAAGTGACTATTTAGGTGACATATCACTTGGAGGGGTGCCCTGTACTCAGCATTGTATGGGAGCTGGGACATGTTCCTGCCAGGGCTGTGGGGAACAGACCTACACCATTGCGTGATACAGAGAAACAGCAGGGCCTGCTGTGGTGCATCCTCCTGGGCTTATCTCCTAGAGTTGGCTGAGTCCTCCTCTCCCTGCTACCTCCCCACCTGCTGTGCATCACAGGGGTACAGCTAGCAAAAGGAAAGGAGTCTGGAGCCTCCATGCCCTTGGCCAATTAAGGACAGCCTTGATGCCTTTTGTAGATGTAAGAGTTGCCACACAAATGATCCAGCTTCCAGGCAGCTTTAGCTCTTCTGCTGTGTGTCTCAGCACTTGGGAATATGCAGGAAACTTATGGATAAATTAATGATAGTATGAACAGGCTTGTCTGTATTGCCAGTCTTGCTGGGGGGCCCCAAAATCCCTTTGAAGAGCAAGGGCAGCCCTGTGCAGCACTGGCCCAGGGCAGGTGCTGTCTGGCTGCTTGGGCAGGCAGAGATGCTCTCTTTGGCTGTGCCCAGCAAAGAGCATAGGGCTAGAAACCAAATAGAGAGGGAGCTTAGGCCAGCAAGGGACAATAAGGGCCAAGAAGGATATTTATTTCTTTCTTATTCTGTTCTTTGCTCCTGGTGAGAAAAGCATTCATGAGAGTCCTTTTGCCGCACTGGTGCAGATGGGTCTTCATCACAGCATCCATGAAGGAGAAAGCAGGCAGTTCTCAACCTGTCTGATTGCTGCTGTGGGCATGGTTTGTACTTGCTTCACTTCTGCCTGTCTCATTGCTTCACTGTTCATTTGGCTGAACTCTCCATAAAAAACCAGCATGTTAGATGAGCTCTGTACTGGGAACATTGCAGGAAGGCACTTGCTGTCTGGGGAAGGGATGGGCAAAGGCACTCGGCTTTCAGCATCCGTACCGGCTGCCTACCAAGCAATTCTGCTTGTTTGCTTTGTCAACCCATCCAGGATAATACTAATGTTTCAAGTCAAAGTAACACACCTATGAAACCAAACCTTTCTGGCCAGTGACTGTGCCCCTGAGCCTCCCAGTGTGTCCTACCACCTTGTTCCAACTCTTTGCTTTGTCTTAAACAAGAAAGAGTGAGACTAGCATGTGCCTGATATTTTAGTTGAAAAAAAATCAGTTACAGATGAGTGAAAGAGGTATTTCCCTTCTGAACCTTCATTTTCAGTCCTCTTTTCGGGACTGCTGCTAAGTGGCTTAACAAGCTTAACAAGCTGAGGGATGGGTTGCCGCTTTGGTTTTTTTTGGAAGATGTCGTGGGAGGGTGCCTCTGCCACACCAGGGCACAGAAATGCATGAGGGGGGTTGAGAGAAGGGAAAGGCCTCGATGTTGTTGCTCTCCTGGACACCATTGCTCTCTGGGCAGCCCAAAGCATGTCCACAGTCTGAGTTCATTCATAGATACCCTGCAGTGAGGGGTCTTGAGAAGGGGCCAGGAGAGTTCATGTCTGTCCTGCTCCACCACTAAGCATCTGGGACAGGGGGCACTGAGTTGAGAGGCAGTACAAGGGTACCTGTCTTGGCTGAGCCCGCTGTCACAGTGTCTCAGGGCAGTCTCTGGGTCTGGTGGCAGACTGACATGCAGAAGGCTACTGCAGAAGGAAAGCATAGAGGAGGGTAAACAACTTAGGTTTCTAGCAGAAAGAGTGAGATGGGGTCTTTTAAACTTATATCTCATGTCCAGGATTGCCCTTTAAGTTCTGTCTGTGAAAGTCTCATGGCAAACAGTGATGGTGGGTGAGTAAGAGGTGATTTGTGAGGGACATTGAGACCCCAGATGAGTTCACAGACGTAATCCCTGTTTCTGTTACTCCAAAGGCTATGAAACTCAGAAGTGCTGAAGGCCTCCCTACATCCACAAATCAAAGAACTGTGAATTCCACACTAAAGGTCATAAAAAACACGGAACACACAGATTAGAAGAGGAGCACGTGGGGGCCCCTGGTCCAACCCTCTGCTTCAAGCAAGGCTCACCAAAGCTAGGCCAGGTTGCTCAGGACTTTGTCCTGTCAAGTCTGGAATACCTCCCAGGACAGGGTACCTGCCACCTTTTATCTGGGCCTGTCTGCACCACTGATGGGAAGGATTTTTTTTTGTTATATCCAACCAGGATTACTTCTGTTCCAACCCATGCCTTTTGTCTCTTGTAATTTCCTTGTACACCCCTGAAGAAAGTCTATCTCTGTGTTTTGTCTTGCACAAATAAGTAATGACTGACTGAAATAGATCCCATTGCAGCTTCATCTTCTTCAGGCTGAGCAAGCCCAGTTCCCTCCACTTCTTCCCATATTGTCCTGCACTGTCATCCTTGGGACATATTTGTGATTCTGTGTTTGAACTCTTCAATCTATCAACGTTCCCCTTGGGAAACCCAAACCATGTCTCAAAACTCCAGATGTGCTGAGCAGAGGGACACAGTCACTTCTCTGCGAGGTTTGGGTATGCTTTTGTGCTAGTCAGTTTTCAAGATGTTTTGCTGAGGTCATCTTCTGTTGCTGGGTCTAGAAGGTGTGCAAGAAAGGAAAGCGATGGCACATCTTCACAGTGTGTTACTTCTGCTGCTGGAACCTGCCTGGATGACTTGGGGACAGTGGAGTATGCTCATGCACAGCAGCAGGAGACTGGCTCAGAGCTCTTACTACTTGCTTTATGTATTTTGAGTGTCACCTACAAACCACTGGCCGCACAGGGCTATGTTCCATCCTACGGACTCATACCCAAACTAACAGTATTTTTAGAAATCATCTGTGGAAGCACAATGTGCCTGACATACTTCCACTGTTCCCCTGTTTGGAAACATTCCTGAAAAGCTTTGTATTCTTTGATGCTTACATGTTTTCTCTCTATGTTCTTGCAATTTCTAGCTGGCATTTATTTACAGAACGGAGTGCAATAAGTACTTTTGACAAGCACATGTAGTGACTGGTTTCAGAAAGATGAGGCAGGGCTCGCCTTACAGACATTTTTAGGCTTAATTAGGAAAGGTTGTGGAGAAGAAATAGCTGCACCTACATTTTTCTGTTTCCCACTGGTTTTAGCTGCTGTAGTGTTAGACACTTTTTTTTTTTGTGTACGCGGACGAGTTTGACCTGCTGTCTATAGGCACAGTGGTACAGCACATGGAGTCTGTTCCCAGCTTTCACCTGGGCTGTTCTTCCTTGGAGGAATACAACTTGAGGCTGTGGAGCTCCCCAAGCAGTTGTGTAGTTAATCTTCGGTTAAAGCAACAGATGCTGTACCATTGTCAGGGGTTTGTTTATGAAACAGGTTTTATATGGTCATAGCTGCCTCTTTAACCTGTGTCTAGGAAAGCTGGTCCTCCTGCTTCATTTTATTGTGACAAACATGTTGTTGGAAGAGGTTAAAACAGCCATTGAGCAGGGCTCTTGCCTTCTCATACAGCTTTCTCTTAATTTCTCCTTGTTTGCTCCTGTTTCTGCAGGTGTACAAGACAAAGAAGAGACAAGGTTCCAGAAGATTCATCTGTCTCTGAGAAGCAAAGTATTGTTACCATGAGCAGAAACAACAAAAAAAAAAAGGAACAAAAAAGGATGAAGCCTCTTGTACAGCCTTCCTGCTCCCTTCCACCTACCAGAGATTTTTTTTTTTACATGGAGAAAACTATTTTCTAGCAGAAATAACTAAGATATGTGACTCATCACTTGCGATCCTCCCAAACCAGAAGCTGCTCCTGTAGGCTGCTAGCTGACTAAAATCTGTACACTGCAAAGCAAGTTTGCATTTCCCCAGAGGTGATTGGAAGTGATCTTGCTGAGCTTTTCAATACTTAGGTTGTTGTGTATTTCCTTGAATCCAAGGTTTTTTCCAGGATTGCACAAAGCAGGCAGAGTTTATGAGCAGCTTTATTTCACCTTTTGGAAATTAATTACTTCTGGGTTATTTTCAAGCTTTTTGGTAGTCAGAATAGCAGATTACTCATCTGTTGTCATTAAACAGATTTCAGGAATGGCTGAAATCCCAGGAGCTCATGTATTAAGAATATATAACCAGTTGATTCTTTTGCTTCCTTGTGCTTTGACAGTGCATTGTGTCTCTGAATGGTTTTAAAATGCTGGGAACAGATCAGATGCCAGGAAGACCATCATGGCAAGCTGTGCTTCTGTGTTTAGTGTTGTTCTTTTCTATATAGACAGACTTCAGAAATAAGCAGCAAAGGCATCCAGGGTGAACTCCAGATGTATGCATCTTCTCATCAGAGTGGCCACTTACACATAATGCAATTGCTTGTAGTTAAAATGGATATGTATGTCTTCACTTTGTAATGAAATACATTAATAGCCATATCTGATTGTGGCATTATGCCCAGTATTGCCTTCTATGAAGTACTAACAAATTGAAAGGCATGGTTCTGTCTTATAATAGTGTATTTTTAATGAATAATTGAATGAGTTTTCCCCAAAACCTTTGGGTTCAAATGTCACATATTTTCCCTACCACCTCCACCATTACTGCTTTTGTTCTAGGTGAAAGCTGAGGTCCTCATATAATCCTAAATCTGTGAAAGCAGGGCTTTTAAGAAAAGTATGGAGCAATGTAAGACTCTGAGAAATCCAACAGAGCTGGTGGCAGCACACGCCCCATGTTCTGGCTGCCATAACACTGCGGCACCTTTTGGGTAGTTAGGTGCCAGAATGAAGTGAGCCCCACCGAGGGTCACTCAACTCATGAGAGGTATGCCAGTGCCCAAGGAAACATACAAGATGTCACTTGCAAGCAACCCTGCTTGCAGTCAGGCTCAGGCCTTCACCATCACGATCATCCCTGTCCTGCCCCAGGTGCTGAAATCCCTTCGGGGGTGAGGAATGGAAATGCACTGCTGGTGACCCAGTGCATGAAGTTCTCAGGTGCTCAGCAGGAAAGGGGCTGACCTGCCATGCCAGTCTCTTACTGAGAAAGGCAAAGACAAAAGGGAGAAGGGAGCCATGAACTGTTCTTTGACACTTTTTGCTCTGAATTGCCTTTTTGCATGCTGGATTATGCACATTCAGAAAAACCTTGCTGCTGTCAAAAACCCATAAGGCTGTATCCCAAAGATGAGGTTTGCAACAGGGTCAAGAAATTTATGTTCTCATGCCTTTCTATCGTAGTCATCTGGTGATAGTACTGTAATGATACTATTAGATTGACCTCAGTAGAACCTTGTGGGATCTGAGGACCTGGACATTACTTCTCAATCATGGAACATGTCTCTGTCTCTGAGGTATGACACTTGTGTCTAGCTACATTGCAGGCATGTTCTAAGAAAATATAGCCCAATGGTTTTCTGTTAAATTTTGCCTGGAGACAGAAAAGAAGGTAGTGCTTGGGTCATGCCTATAACTATTCAATAATCACCGGGTCTTCGTGAATTTTTTGTCTCAGCTTAATTTCATTGTTGTGAAAGTGCTCACATCCACATGCCTGAGGAGATACATAGGCAGGCAGAAGCTAAATTCCACCTGTTTGGTTACAATCATTTAGCTTCTGGAGTTGTTCATCTCGCTCTTTTGCATTGTGGTTGCAAAACTGGGGAAGGACTGAATCCCCTGATGCTTGAGATCTTCAGCATGTGTGCACCCAAAACAGCCTTTTCAGAAGTGCTGAGCCTCAAAGCTATTGCTCATTTTAAGGGATGGTCCATGATAGACCAAAATAAAACATTTCTATAGCAGAAAAACCACGAAGGAGTAAAAATTCTGGGCTCACAAATCATATTAGCATACTGTCCCGAGGACTGATCAAGGGAAAACACTATTTCAGTTTGAACTTCGGAGTTTACACAAAGAATGGGTTTAGTTACTCCAAGTTGTTTTTCTAAAAGTATGTGTATAACTTAAATACCTGTTATTTTATGCAACCCTAGCTTAATAGTAGTGAGTTGTAGGTACACCAGAAAGGTACTAACTTTTTTTTTTTTTTTTCCATCAGTTTTAATCCTATTACAGAGTAAGATGGGCTACCTGCTGTTCTGGACTCACCAGGAGTGCAGAGCAAATTGTAAGTGCCTGCCTAAGTAATCCTCTCTATGCTGGTAATTTGATTGATATGTTCTGGGCTGTTTTGTTTACGAGACATACATAGCATCGCAAATACAGAACACTGTCAGAGGGAGTGGTAAAATTGCCCTGGCATTACTGTCCTTCAAAAATTTAATAGTTAGTGTGACTGCTCACTTCTTCGGAAATGGTTTGGGCGTGATAAAGCTTTATGTGCATATTTTAAGTGCATATAAAAGATAGAATCTGGATGAGGGGAAAAGGGTGCAGCTCCCTTGGTTTTGGCTTAGGGTGTCCAGGACATGATAGGGCACGTCCTGCTATTTTCTTTTTTGATAGATGTGAACTTGAAACCCAAGCCTTCAAAATACAGGGAGTGGGGAGAGGAATGGTTCCAAAGATAAGCAAAACATTTTATTTGTACTACAACAATTAAACCTGTTGAATGTGATATGCTTAATGTATCCCTAAAAGTTATCACAGCCCATGTGTAGAGTATGGCTGGGTTCTGGAGTCCTCTATGATCTCTGGCCACTTTTGCATGAATCACTTCCCTGATAGCAACTCACACACAGAATCACTAAGGTCAGCAAGCTCTGCTTTTGTATCTCCTGCTTTTGAATGCCCGAGACGGGATTCCTTGCTTCTAGCCATCAGGCACATGGGGGAGCCCACATCTCAGATGAAACCAGCATGAGCTGCAGCCCACCAGTCAGCAAGGGGACAATCTTTGAACAACTTGTCACATCTCTCCTTGGGCAGAGAAGGTGATCGGAACTCTCTTCAGGGGACCTTGCTAGCATGGGGAGCTACTGTGAAGGAGCCCTGGGCTGCTACCACCTCTCTCCCCTTACCACTTCACCTCTCTGCATGGTGTGTGCTGGCTCCTGTCTACCAGCAATGCCAAGCTCTACCATGGCTGCCAAACACAGGTAGGGCAGTTTAGTGCTTTCCCCTGCACAGAGGTGAGTTTGGGCCCTGGAAGAGAGAAACAAGTTGAAGCTTAGTCTGGCTGTGATAGTAGGGATGCTGGCTGGTTCCTGAAAGATGGGGATAAAGCATATCTGCTTTGCAGTCGACGAGTGTCTGCATTTGCAGCTGCAGCTCTCTCCAGGTGAAGGAGATGGTTTCCTTGTTCCTGGAGGACAGAGTAGCAGTGAGTCTGGTGGGGCTTTCTTCTCCTTCCTACTGGCCAGGGGACTGCACCACAGCTTTCAGATGCTGACACCACTTTTCATCAGCTGTACAGCTATCACCTGGAGATTCAACATCACAGTCACTCCACATGAGCTCCACCTTAAATCAGCCTTAATGTTGAAGTTAGGGCAGGATATGGCAACTCCTTGCTAAGCTGGGTATTTTTCTGCATACACAACACCATAGTGTACTTCTGGTTTCAGGGTGGAGTTCAAAATGTGGCTTCTGACCAGTAAAGCCTTTCTACCCTGCTATCTCAAATCAACTAAATAAATATTCATCAGAGACGTCTTTTGGTTTAGTTGGTTTAGTAGGGGTAAGCTGCACCAGGTCTTTGTCCTGCAGCCGACCCTTAACATTACACCTCTCACATCTCTGGGATCTTGACCAGCAGAGGTCAAATCTGTGACCTCAAAAGTTTTTGTACACCTGAGATGTGGGTTTGGCTGAGGAGCAAAGCAAGTCAGGGAAGCCAATGCTGATGTCAGGTGCAATGTTCCTGATGCATCACTTTCATCAAAATGTTTCGCTCTAGGACAGTTATTTAATTGGTAGTAAAAGGAATCAATTTAAAATATGTGAAGACACCTTTTTTCTTCTATCCTGTGTCTGACAGTAAGTACATGATCCAAAGAAATCCAGGCCCTGCTATTCCGGGCAGAGGAAAAAGCAGAGATCCTAAGCTGACTCTGCCTGAAAATGACATTTTTTCTGAGAACAGTTGCAGGAAAGCTCCCAGCAGCTGTCGCTATGCAATGGATTTTGTACCCAGGGAGTGACTGAGCCAATAGCTTCATTTTATCAGTCTGTGAACACTTTTTCAAAATTAAAATGTGCTTCTTTTCTCAGCTGTGAGAATGGTATGACAATACTGTACCTATGGTGACAGAAAGTTCACACAGAGGCTGTATTTGTTGTTACAAGCAAGAGCTTATTTTTGTCCTTCAGTTTGCAGTGGAGTCATTATAGGTATGGTTAAATGTGTTTGTCTTTTAAAAATAGGTGAAATCTGCAGCCTTTAGCCACTAGCAGAGATTTCTGGCTATTCATGTAGCTCACATGGTGCTAACAGCTAGTTAAGGAAATAAGAGTGACAGAAGTGAGAAACTGACAGAAAAAAAACACAGTTGAAAGCTGCCTCCAGGAGGAAGGTATGCTTTTTATAATGCTTTTTCGTAAGAAATCAGCAAAGCACTGAAACCCAGTGCTTTTAGAGACGTGTGCAGAGAAACAATGTCTGAAGTTCTCACCTAATACTTCATCGACACAAAATGAACTTGAAATGTATGGAGATATGGGGTCATTCTGAGAAAGATGTCAGTTTTTGTTCTGAAACTCTGCAGTGGGCAGTGAACTGCAAGTGCCCTGGGAGTTTGACCATGTTAGTTTCCATAACAGATCTTTAGCTAACCCCAAGCAAAGAGCAACAGCATGTTTGCCTCTGTGTGTGTAAACTCCACACCTGTAGTAATCTGAAAGGAAGCAGCATCTGCTCCCTGCTGAAGCAGCCAGATGCTCCAGGCTATGCGGTGCTCTAGGGATTAGCGTCCTGCTATTCATTTGGGCCTTTTTGGAGTGACAGGTAGAGTCGTGCTTTGGCTGCAGAGCCTTGGCAGGCATGCTGTAGGCATTACTCACCATACAGCTTTGTCAGGATGTCAGATTAAAGCACACCCAACAGAAGGATAAAGCCATGTTTCTTTGCTGCATGTACCACATTCCAAGAGCTCACTTTTTGTCCCAAGATAATAAAAGCATAAATGCTCCTTTTTCCTCATTAGTAAAACTATGTTTACAAGGCACTGTCAGTCCATTTCCTTCATGCTATCCATTTTATTGTCTGGTCAACAATACATGAACTTTCTAACTGGAGGGGTTTACAACAGATGGATTTCTCTGCCAGTTTTCACATATGACAAAATCTTTTTGCTGGTGGCAGTATGAAATTACAAGTGGGTGTTCTTAGTTACAATAACAGGGTGTTCAGAACAGCAGGCAGCAGGCACAATACTGACATCCTGATTGGGCATGACAGGTTGGGCCAACACCAAAGTATGAAATTGATTAAATAAAATATATTTTTGTCTGCAAATGATGATGTTTTAGGAAGGGAAAGCATTTCGGGGGAAGCATTTCGTAAAAGTTGGTTTTGAGCATTACTTTTGCAGCTAAACTGATGGAATTATGGATTTCACATGTGAACTGCAAAGTGGGTGGGAACTGTTTGGACCACCTCAACAGAGTGCAGAAATCGGCTGCCAGTAACCTCCTGGAGCACAGTCTGGACAAATGATGTGTTCTGCCCATGGCAGGGAGGAATCTAGCAGTGGTGTAAGATGAGCCCCATGATCTGGAGAGCAGCTCTGCAATCCTGATGACCAGCAAGGGACACAGGCATCAACTAGGAGTCCTGTCACCTCAGTGGCTGACCAGATCCTGGGTGTTCCTTGCAAGCCAGTGGAGGGAAGGGCTTTTCCATGGCTGCATGACATCAGGTGTTGTCCAGACCTAAGGCCAAATCTGGAACATTCAGTCTAAGAGAAGTTTTGAGAAAATAGAGACAAAACTTCCTCACAAGCATGGTGCAGTCCTGGAATGGGGTCCAAAGAGGTGGTGGGATCTCCATGCTTGGACATAACCTGATCTAGCTCTGTGGCAAGCCCTGCTTGGAGCAAGTGGTTGGACCATCCAGAGATGCCTTTCAATCTATATTTTTTTCTGAGTTTCTTTAATTACATTTCACAGGACTCTCATAGTAGTTTCTTATGCCATGCCCAGGAGGCCTGTGCTGAGATTAGGTGGTGACTTACTAATAGGATACCATATGCTCTGATAACAGGGTGATGACAAGGTCCCAGAACATACTTGTGCCTTTTCTCTTTGTGATACTTCAAGAAACTCAAACCAAGGAGAAGCAATGCTGAAGTAAGGAGAGTTCTGGGGCAAAACAATCACCCTGCAGTAACCCCTGGATTCTAGATATTACAAAAGAGGTGTCTAAAAATCAGCTTACCATCACCAATCAAAAGGGGTCCAGAAGGCTTGATGAGAACTTGGTATCTGGCACCCCTCATCTGCTGTGTCATGCTAAGTGATCCTGGCCAGACTGCTTGCACATAAACCATGTGCACGTTCCATGACTGTGAACACATAGGTGTGTGGGGGTAGAGGAAATCTGTGAATGAGTAAGAGCAAATGAAACCAGCTTTACTTAACATTAAAGTGGGCATCCTGCTCCATAAGCACTGATGCAGATCAACCATTTGCTGAGAAGACCCATTCTCAAGAAATCACAAAGCACTGAGTCTTTGGTAAGGGTGCACTAGGGATTCTTGTGGGTGCCTCCACACATTCTGACAATACAGAGATCAACAGGAGGTCAAGGGTGTAAAACTTAATTTCTAGCATTTGTCTAACCTGA
This sequence comes from Ceryle rudis, assembly GCA_033439905.1. Classification (NCBI taxonomy): domain Eukaryota; kingdom Metazoa; phylum Chordata; class Aves; order Coraciiformes; family Cerylidae; genus Ceryle; species Ceryle rudis. The sequence continues at coordinate 26,406 of JAAGNO010013780.1, read as the reverse complement.
CAGAATCATAGAATGGTAGGGGTTGGAAGGGACCTCTGGACATCATGGAGTCCAACCTCCCTGCCATCACAGAAATACCCAGGGCAGGCCACACAGGAACAGATCCAGGCAGGTCTTGCAAGTCTCTAGAGAAGGAGACTCCACAATTTCTTTGGGCAGCCTCTTCCAGGCTCTGTCACTCTCACAAGAAAGAATTTTTTCTTCATGTTGAGGTGGAACTTCCCGTGTTTCACCTTGCTACCATTACCTCTCGTCCTATCACAGGGCACAACTGAAAAGAGACTGTCCCCTTCCACTTGACACCCACCCTTCAGATATTTGTAAACATTCATAAGATCCCCTCTCAGTCTTCTCTTTTGCAGGCTAAACAGCCCCAGGACTCTCAGCCTTTCCTCATAGGAGAGTGGATATCTGCAATTCGGTCTTCCCTGAGACATCTGTTCTTCAGGCTAAGGAAGCCCGGTTCCCTCCATCTCTCCTAATATATCAGCCCCACCAATCATCTCCCTGGCCTCACACTGATCTCTCTCCAATCTGCCAATAAGATGTTTGCCTCCACCTCTGACATATACGCAGGAACTGCAGATGCATACAAAATGCTCTTCTGATGATATTTGAATGCTCTTATGGCTGTACACTCTGTCGGTACTGACCCCACAATGATGCCATAGCCTGTGTCCTCTCCATGTGAGACAGAAAGAAGGAATAGCATGAGCCTGCATGGGAAAGAGGTGCTGTTTGCCATGCAAGGTGTTAAGCAGAGGGAGCATGGGCAGCCTGTGACCTTGTGGTCAGCTGGTAACAGCCCTCTGGACTCTGGCTAGGTTAGAGGATTCTTAGAGGAAGGATGTCATCCTGGGACTTGGACATCATCTTTGGCTGAGAGCCTGGGCTCTTTCCTTGTCAGTACTGAACAAATGTGGAAATAAAGCATGCTGCATTTCTGTTACGCATGTCCTGGTCTTTCCTTTATTAGTTTGTCTTTTTCTCTTTTTTTTTCTTTACTTTCTTTTTCCTGACAAAATGGTATTGCATATTGTAATTTAATGAGCACTGAGTACTCCAGCCATGCCAACAGCATAGTCATTACATCAGGTATGAATCTGCATTACCATTTCAGCAAAAGTACGCTGGGGGTCTCTCTGTGATGCCCCGAAATACATTAATATCACTTAGTACCTGAGGGATGAAATATACTGAATCACTAAGAAAGATAAACATTTGGTATCAGTCTTTGAAATCTCACTGAAACTGTTGCCTATTCATGAAGCTCTTTATGCTCATCTCAGCGCATTCACTGCTCACAGGTTCACTAGATGGGGCATGGATGGTTTTAACCTCATGCACTGATTTCAGCTCTCGCACTCTGTTATCGTTTAAATAAGATAAACACTCTGCAGCCGTGTGCTCCACCCAGCATACTGCAAAGTTTAGTCCTGCTAAACCCTGCATCTTTCAGCCTATTTGTTGTGCTCAGGGGATTGTGACTGGAGCCCCACCGAACACCACAGGGTCTTTGCTCCTTCCTTTGAAGCTCTGACAGGACCTGTCCAGGCTGCCGGGGAAATGGTTTGCACTTCACAGCCACTTTTGTGACTTCCAGCTTAGCCCAATATCCTTTCAAGAGAGATGCAGCTGAAGTTCAAGGGCATTAAATATCTGCTTTCACAGAGAGGGCAGCCCACAAGCTGATCTCAGGTTAAAATAAAAGTAGCTTTTTGCATATATAGGCTTCATGTAAAAGGACAAGCCTGAAGCAAGGTGTAAGGGTAAGGTGAAGTATGCATAAGAAAAATAAGCCAGCATTTCTATGTGTGGTGCTGAGGAGTGTGCAGGTGTTGCTGGTTAACCTGGAGTTTACAGGAATCACAGAAATTCATGTCAGAAACCTGGGGCTAGCATGGCTGAACCCCCAGGAATGCTCCAGCATTTGTTCCTCAGCTGTACTTGTTTAGACAAACCAGACAAAAAGTACCTGATTTAGTCTGAAGAAGGAAGCTGGAGTCCAAGGTAAACATGTATGGGCAGCACTTCTGAGTAGCTTGACTTTCAAGTTTCTTGAGAGCAGTAATACCCACGGAGTCTGTAATGAGAAGGAATTCGTTTGCTGAAGGCTCTCTGGTGCTTCTTTTCCAGGTGGGGGCATTCAGACAATGGATGAATGGAGCATTTTCTGTCTGGGACAGTAAATATTTAACCGGAAAGTTTTGAAAAATCTGTGCTCCTGAGTTTTCAAGGCCTCCTCAAAGAAAGCATCCTTCCTGTAGTCACAAAACAAAAAGCACAGAAAGAAGGACAAAAGTTTAAAAATAAGGGAAACTAGAAAGGCTGTGTCCCTCTGTAGTGTGCTGTAGTCCCTCATTGCCTCTTCTGCAGCTTGTGCAAGAATCTGTCTGCAGCTTCCCCTCTCGGATATCTGCAACACACTGCAGAGCATTTCTGACCCCTACTCAGTTTATTCAAGCACCTCCAAAATTCCATTTGTCACATTAGATATAATCCCTGAACATTCAGTGCTTTTCTTTCCTTGAACAATCAAACAACACAGAATGTGACCTGCCTAGAAATCCCAAAGTGATGAAAAAGTGTAGGTTTTATGTGAAAATGTATATCCCTTTTTTTCTTCTACTGTTCTGTCTGGCAGATTTTGGACATGAGAATAGCACCAGCAAGCACCTGGAATTTTATGGCACACAAGCTTTAGTGGTATAGTGGCCAAGCTACCAGGATGCATCAGGATGGGGTGTTATAGTGCTTTAGGATGGAGAACCATGGGCTTTGGAGGTCTGACCCAGATGACAGCAGGGGTTTCAATGATTTCAGCAGAACCGGCTTTGCTCTCAAATATCAAAGCCAGCTAAATCCTCCCATTCACTGAGTAGGTTGTATTTTGTGTTTCATCCTGGAAAAGTAGCTCCAGACAGTCTTAACAGTCGTTCTCAGACTGACTTTACTGGCTCAGGAATTGCTGTGTCTCTCATTGCATTCTAAGGTGTTACAGATGTGAGTTGTGCATGCTTAAAGCCAGAGCATATTTTGTAGTCAAGTACAGTGGGAGAGAGGTCCCTTAGGTCTACACACTCCACTGCTGCAACTAGCTCAATGGCCTCCTTTTCCCCAGCAGGATGCACATGATATCACCAGTGAAATGCCTGCCTAGCAGAGCTATGTCAAGGAGGCTTGAATCCACACTTAACCACTCAATGGCTCACCCAAGTGGAGACTGGAAAGTGCATCTGCTGGAGACAAAGTGTTCTCAGGGAGGTAATGAAGCCTGCTTCCCTGGGAGCAGAGCATCTCTTCAAAGCTAAGCACTGGCAAGAGGAGTGTGGGAAGGACAGAAATAAAGGAGCAGAGAAGAGAGCTAACAGGAGGACTAAATGCTCTTGGAATTAGCATTTCTCTGGAGCACATCTCTGCTGCTTTTGTTGGTGGGATGTTATCTGGTTCTCTAGGCTGCTTCCACAGGTGAACAACTTTCCTGTTGACGGTGGTCAGAAGCAGTTCTTTTGGTCTACCAAATCTTGAGTGGCCCATGATGGGAGAGATATTTAGGAGAAAGCTATACAAAGAAGTGGTGGCAAAACCAACCAACCAACTTTTATGTAACAGAGGGTATGTACAACTTAGTAAACAGTGAGGAGTGGAAGAGCAGGGCACTGGGCTTGTTCAGTTTAGTGAAAAGAAGGTTGAAGGGATACCTAGCTGCTGTCATCCACTGCCTCACATAGTTACAGAGGAGAGAGAGACACATTCTTCTCACAGGTCCACAGGGAAAAGACAAGAGGCAATGGGCACAGGTTGCAACAAGGAAAATTCTCATTGGACATGGAAAAAATTCCTTCCACATGAGTGGTACAGGTCTGGGACAGCACCAGAGAGGTGGTGAGGTCTCTGTCCTTGGGAATTCTTTAAACTGACAGGACAAGGCCCTGGGTAACCTGACCTAGATTTGGTGATCTCTGCTTTGAGCAGGGGGTTGGGCTGAAGGCCATCAGATGTAAACTTTTCTGTGCTTCTTCAAGTAGCTCCACAGTGATCCTTCTGAGGCCTCTCTCAATTCCACAAGCTTCAAAAGCAGTACGTTGCATGGGTACCTATATGAGGATAGAGCCTGAGCTATGGGGAGATGTAGCAATGTAGGCATGTACCTGCCTCGTACTGAGAAGAAATGTGCCCAACACTGTGTTTTGAAGAAGGAGCAACTCCTTCGCTGTCTTTCCCAGATACTGGCTGGCTGGAGACTGTTACACAGTCCTCAGAAAGCAAAGCTAAACCTTTCACCACGGCCATATGTAAAAAAAAAAAAAAAATCATGAATGCTCATGGTGTTTGATTTCTGTAGAGTGAAGCCTGTAACATCACTGATCTTTGAAGGAACGGACATATCATGGCCAAAATATCCTTACACATCAGCTGCTGGCTATTTCCCCATGCTCTGCAGCAGCTGGGAAGAGTCTTGAAGGTCACAGGGAAACCAGGGACAGATGGGGGCTCTGCAGAGCAAGAAAGGCAGCAGTGAAGTTGTTGAATGTGGATGGGCTGGAAGTGTCCATAGACTTGGGAAAGATCTGCTGAGCTTGTAGTGGGATGCTACACTAAGTGCTGCATGGGGATGACAAGGGAAAACATGTATCAGGAAGCCCAGGAAGGTTTTGGCTTTACTGCAGACAGCATACAGAGAATTTGTTGTCCAAGCTAACTGGATGGCTGGAAAACCTTGTGGTAGGCATGTGCTTGTATTCCTCCACTATTAGAAAAGGCCTTCAGCCCACAGACTAATTCAGAGCAGAGGTGATCCCTTCCTGGGCTTATGTGGTATGAGAGGAGCTGGTGGAGGGGCCAGGCTTGCCCTTCCTCTTCAAGTGGGAACTGTGTGAAGTTCTCTTTCCTGGAAGGACCCATGGGGACCAGATGGAGAAGGGGTGGAGCTTTAGCAGCACACAGGCCATAAGTGACATGGCCACACACCTCTGGAAGGATGGAGGTAAGCAAACAAGTGGAAGTAAGAGACCTGAAGCATGGCTGGGATAGCATAGGTAGGCTCTTATGGTGATAGCCTGGAGGTAAATGGGGCTGGGTATTTTCTCAATGCCTCTGTCTTTGTGCCTGTGAGTCACCAAGCAGCTTGTGCAAGAAGCCCCCAGGCAGAAGTGTGTTCAAGCAGTCAGTCCCTGTGCAGTGCAGAGCATGGCTGCATCGAGATGTCATCTGGCAACTGCAGCTAGCTTTGCCACAGGGAAGCATCCATCTGTAGGTGTGTAAGCCTGCATTCACATTTCAGATTTTTCAGTGGAAGATCTTTTCTTTTCCTCTTAGTCTTCAAACATTTTTCTTTCAACTGTAAATGCTTTTTAGCAAACCCTGCACAAAATTTCTCCTCTGTTTTTCAACAAAAACCAAACCAAACCAAAACAAAAACATGCCTACAGTGTCCCAAATTTTAACAAAGGATTTGCCATTTTTGAGAGGAACTCCCCTTTCACCAAAGTGATGAGTTTCTCCCCTTCCCGCTGAGCTTTTCTTAGACTGGTCTGAATGTCTGTTCCTCCCCTTTTCCTAGGAAGAGATGCCAGGCAAAGATGCAGGATGATAAGCTGAAACATGTTCTGGTCTCAGCCCCATGAGACAGAAACTGAAAGTAGTTTGGGATTCGTTCTGTGGTTTCCTGGGGGCAGCAGACAGAGGAAATACAAGAGCACTGGAGATGGAGAACAGGGCATCTGGAGACTTTGCCAGGGAGGCCTAGTACACTTTTGCAACAGAGCCTCTCCAGATAGATGACTCCCAGGCATCCAGTGCCTTGCCCAAGTGAGCTGGTGAGCCCTGTGCTCATGCTCAGAGCACCCACAGCTGGCATCTCTGTGCTTGCTCTTGACTCACTGCAGTGACACCAGCAAAGGTCAGATTTTAGGATTCTTGATGTATGCTGGCTTCAGGATCCACTCAGAGGCTTAGAGAAATTAAACTCAAAAGTCTTTATGGCACCATGTCCCAGAAGAGACAAAGGAAGTGAAGAACAGAGACAGGACAGAATGAGTTACACATACTCTCCTGAAGTTTAGCAACTCCGAGTTGTCCTTGCCTGCTTCCTTAGAGTCCTTGCTGTTGTATCCCAGGTTGCTGCTCTGACCAGTCACAGATTTGCTGCCAGTTTCTCTTCAGCTGTCTCAGCACAGTGGCACACAAAGTAATCCTCCAAAGTGTGTACTGAACAGATTGTTTCACTTCTTTTGTTTTGTTTTTGTTTTTCAATTTAAGGGGTTTGTGCACAAGGCAGAGGTTAGGGTGGAGACCCATCTAGAAGTACTTCAGTACATCCAGCTGGTTTTCACTTCTACATGTTATCACAAGCACAAGCTCCCTTCTGCTTTCCTTGATTCCTCCCCTCACAACAGAAATGTCCCAGAAATTACAATGATAAGCTAAATGTACTGCATGTGTTTGAGGCCTGCCCACCAGCTTCTTGATCTTCTCTCCAGCATACGTCATCTGATCTTTTGGGCCTCTCTCCTTTTAAAGCCCAGAGAGCCTTTGCCAACAGTCCTTATGTAAATGGAAAATTTATGCGCACACACCCAAGCATGTGCAGTTATTCCTTCTGCTTGCTCACATACTCTTACTCTTTTGAAAAGGCTGCCAGACATCTCAGTTTTTCCAGTCAAAGCCTCTATTTCCAGTTGCAAACTTTACTGGACAAATTTTGAGGACTTGTACATCAATCTGTTAAATCCAGGTGTAACAAGGACCAGGTGGAGCTTGGCACCAGTCTCATACAGTTCTCATAAGTGCTGTTAAGTCCACTGATGTTAAAAACTGCCTTGCAAACTAGATCCCATTGCTGTGCTTCACGCAGTACCCTTAGGGTGGTAGCATGGGTACTATGTCCATGCACTATGACCCAATCGCATTTTAAACTAAACTGTGTCTTACCATGAATTAAACTGGAAGTTATAATTAAGACTCAGTGCCCCATTTTCCATCTCATCACCCTGTCATATCACCTGACATCTTTGTCAGAGTGGGCTCAGTTAAGAAAATTTTATTTGATATCTCTTATATCAGGACGTGTGACATTTTACTCATGCAGACTGAGCCAAGCAAGGGCCACCTGTGCCACTAGCACAGCATGCTCCTCAGAGGGGTATGGGTTCCCCATCCTTTGAAAAGAAACTGCAGATTTCATACTGCAGTGAAGGCAGCCAGCAGATCATCTGTGAAGACCCACAACAACAACCCCAATGACGTATGAGCCACCCCAACAATGCTGAAACATCCTGACTGTCTAAGACATCCTGGGTTGGAGGAAGCAGTGCTAAGCTTCCTCCTCTTTCTGACTGGCTTCCATCTGAAATCTGCATCAGCCATGCAGGAAACCCGGGAAATGTGACTCACACTAATATACACCCATGAGTGATCCTGGATTCTCACCAGTCCTGCCCAAACTCCAGCTAAAGGCACAGCATAAACAGGAGTATGGTAATTATAGCAGTCAAATGGCTTTGCCAGCATCTTCTACTAAATTTCATTTTAGGTGCCTAATTAGTATCCCTTGAAGATCTGTGATGTACTTGTCACATGGATGAAAAAGCAAGCCACTGATAAAAAATAACTCTCTGTGGAAAGTCCTATTTCTGACTGTTCCTGACACAGATCCAGCAGGCATCTGTTCTCAGCACATTTGTCCTAAGTGATATAGCCACAGATCTAGGAGAAGATGCTGTTTCTGGTGATTTACAGCTGCTAGAGGCACAAGTGGAGTGGCACCTATGCAAACACATGGTGGTGTGCTACACCTCCCGCACATGGAAGATGCAAGACTGTCAGCAGTTTTTGGAGAGTGGGAACTCACTGAAATACCTAAGGACTCAGTGAAACTACCTGAGAAGTCCACAGGGGAGCGAAGACTGGGAAAGTAAATGAGTCACAGGTAGCCATGGGAGTGGGTGGTCCTCTGTGTGCAGTTCTAATTAAGAGAGGATCATGGTTTGGATCTTTAGTACAGATAGACCAGCCCACTTGTAACATTACAATGGTTGTGGGGTTGTAATCAGAAACTGCATCCCTCCACACACTAATGAAATTAGCAATTAAAGGTTTTTTAAAGAGTGGTCTCTACAAGCCCCTGCCTGAGAAGTGGTGTGCCCAACACCCTGCTTCTTCTGAGCTCTGTCCCCATGAAGAGATTTGTTCATGGCATGCAAATGCCCAGGAAGGGGAAGTTTTCAACTGTGCATAGCAGCAGGCAAGACAGAGCATTTGTTCCACTCCACCTGGATCAGGAGGAGATCCCCCGCTTTCTTCCTTTTAGAGGGATTTCACTAATTAGAAAAACAAAACAAAACCACAAAAAAACCACAAAACCAAACCAAAACCAAAACAACAAACAAATGAATTCAAGGTGAGTTTCACACTTAAAGCTCCTCATGAAACAAGAAAGCAAAGGAGTTCATTTGGAAAATGTCACAATGTGTTGTTTCTGCTTTCAGGTACTTTTATTCCCCTCTTTCCAATGAAAGCTATTTGCCAGTTTGGATCAAATTCAAGAAATAATTTGGTTTGCCACCAAAGCACACCTTTACTGGACAAAGTGTGCATCTGGAAACTCCAGCTGTGGTGCTGACTCTGCTTGTCAGGAACACCATCATGGTGTTCTTGTGTGAAATGAAGAGGTTTGTGCAGGAGCATCACTGTAAAAAAACCATACAGACAGGTGTTGACTGCAGTACAGTACTACCTTTAACAAACCCATTTGCTTCAACTAGAGCAAATCTTTTAAAAAGAGGCAGTTTGAATCTTAAGGCTGCTTAATTAAATTACTGATGAACTAGTAACCAAGTCATCCATGGTCTGATTCCTTACTGACAGATTTCTGTCTCAAAAATTCAAGAAAACCTTAAGTAAACAGTGCAGAGCTGTTGTCAGATTTGGATGTGTGTAATTTTGAAAGCTACGAGGAATGCTTTTACTTGAGTGCAAAGGCTGTAACAAGTCACTTAAGCCTCCAGTGCCAGAGCCAAATCTGGATAGCATTTACCAGCAAAGCAAAGGTCCCACCAGCACTAGCATTGGTGTTTGGCATGGTAGCTTCCCCTACACATTTGCCAGGCTACTTCACCAGATCTGCCCCCTGATCTCACAGGACAGAAATGTGAGGACCCACCTGCCCAGTGGTCCCAGAACTGCCTCTGACACCATCTTCTCTGCAGTAGCTGGTGTCCAGGGCTCAGGCTGACTCTTCAGGGTCGTTTATACAGTCTGTTGAGTGCACGGCATGGATCCCACAAACTGGACCTCCCCTATGTGTGTCCTTTCCACTGTGGCTGGGGACCTGGAGAGATGCTCTGCTCTAGAGAAGATCATTTAAGAGCAGGAGCAGAATCATCACCAGAATTTTCTCCATTCCCCAGAAAAGTAAACTAGTTTTCCTTTAATAGCAGAATCCAAGTCACATAAACAGCAATTCCTGCCTTACTCGTCTGCCTTTATAATGCTCAGTGTTTGCCTTCTGAGAAGATATCTAATGGCCAACACAGACAAGTATTTCTTATTTATTCCAGTCAAAACACAACAAATGGATTTTGCCCAGAGCCTGCACAGATCCTGGTGGGTGTGCTCAGAGAGGGTCTTTTACCTGCAATTGGTTTTCTTCAGGCAGCCACAGCAGCAGCTGACACATGGCTGTTGGTGGTTGCAGCAGGAAAAAGGAACATCTATAAGCCTGGAGGAGAGACCAACCTGCTAAGGGCAGAAGCCAAGTCAGGGGTGAACCTGGCACTGTAGGAGAAAAGTGAATTTAAGAAATATGAAGAAAACCTGCAAGCCTATTTCCACCAGTAGGAAACGAAGATCCACCACCAGGAAAATACTGTATTTTGAGTCAAAAGAATGCAAATATACAGAGCATTCACACAGGTGCTTGCTGGTCCTATTAAGACTTTTTGTCACCAAATCACAGGAAGATTTACATGGGAAGTAACCACCAGAGGTCTCTAGTCTAACCTTCTGCTAACCTCAAAGTTTGAATGTGTTGCTCAGCACCTTGACTTTGCAGTCTGATTGGTACCCCTCAGCTGCAGCAACGATATCCTCTTATCTGAACCTCTCTGAACCTTGGCTCCAAGATAACCTGTCCAACAGTGGCAGTACGAGATGCTTGGGCATCACTTCGTCTGGGACTCTGTCTTACCTGGTGCCACCCAGTGCTCCAGCTGACCTGATTCTGCTGCTGGTGTGTGTGAACAGCCTGCAGCTAGCGGCTCTAGTGCTCCTAAGAGCTCAAAGGGGCTTCCAGAACTGCATTCATGGTCTGCTTCCGGATGTGAAGGAGAGGCCCTGAATGATGTCCATGCTGAGCTGCACTCACTGGTGAGCTCTCCCAGGGCTGTTTCTGGGAACACTCTGTTTCCAATGAGTGTTGCTGGAATCATGTGCCTACAAAAATAAGGTAAGTGGAAAGGATGTGACAGTCAGTAGCTTTTTGACTGCAGACGGGGGACAAGAACAGCCCTTTTTCCCTGACAAGGCCTTGTTTCACTTTTATTTGGTGTGTTCAGCTCCTGTATAGAGATGTTGACAATACTGACGATGCTTGTGATTAATTATTAATACAACACTTAAGAGGCTGTGCTGTGAGCTCTGTACCTCTGTCCAGGGTGCAAACACAGAAGAGAAAGGTGGAACAATCACAGGGCACAAGGAGCTGGAGAGAGCAAGACAGTAGCAAGGCAACACTGCTCACCTGATAAATCTAAATTATTGTCTGTGGGTTTTCACAGGTGCTTCGAAAGGAAAGCTTTAAAGAGAATTCAGGAGGAGAATGATAAGCTGTGAATAAAGGACTGAAAAAGGAGAATGATATTTAGTTAGTGGAACAGATGGAGGTGTGGAAAATATTTATTTCTTTTTTGTCAAGTATAGTTCCTAACAGAGAACCCTATTTCAGCTTGATGCAGTCAGGCATTTTAGTCTGTATAGGAAGACTACATCTGTAGCTGTGGATGTGTCTCCGGGAAGATCCTGCAAGGTTGGCTGAGTTGCTTTTAAGGGTTAGGACTTTAATTTTATACTTTGTGAAAATGACGAAGTTGACTGAAGCCAAAATTCACAGATGGGAGGGAAAATGACAGCAGTCTGTTCTTGAGGGAGGCTTATTCTGTCACGCAGGACACAATAGAGACCTCTCATTTTACTACTTTAACAAGTTTTACTTCATGCTGGCATTCCTGCTTCAGAAAGGCACTGTCATGGGAAACGGATTCTGCCTGGAGACCAGACATTGTTCAGGATATCCCTTCTACCTCTGTGTGCTATTCAGCATTATCACAGCTGTAAGCAAAACCCTGAGACTATTGAAATTTCTTTCTTCATCTCCCTCTTTCTCTTTGACAAATGTGTGACAAGGATGCAATTGTTTGAAAGCCCAGTGATGGAGAAAACTGAGAGCAAGTGCCTCAGTGATTTAGAAACCTACCCCCAAGACTTGTGAAAAAGGTCACCAGAGGTCTTCCTTAGGGTTCAGCTTCCCAGCAGGTCTCCAGATACCAATGTAAAGGCACTTAAATGCCTCTAACAGCTGACCCTTTTGTGGATGTTCCCACCTAGGATTATCCTGGCTCTCAGGCTGAAGAATAGCCCTCCTCCACTAATGGATCAGAGGCTCTTCTCTTTTGACTATCTGCAGTTTCTGTTGGGTAACCGCCCCTCCAGCCAGCAGGAAGTTGTTTCTTCATTAAAATGACTAAAGCTTTTGAAAGATGAAGATAAGGCTACTTCTGGTGAATCACTGCAGGGCTTCGTTTGGGGAATATAGTTTCTTGTTACCCAGAAGTTACTCAGCAGCCTGCTAGTAATGGAGTATGAACACAGCAAAGATGCTCAGGTGTTGATATGTGAATATATTTCCCTGTCAGAGTCCAGCTCAGCCCAAAAAAACAGGCCTTTTTCCTGCAGCTAATAGGTCATGTTGTGCTTGACATTCACACTGGAAATTTGGCACTTCTTAGTGTGAGCACACATGCATGGACCCAGCCTCTGCTGGGCAATGGGGTGCATGTCTGCACTGGAAGCATGCATCTTGCCACAGAGGCACCATGCCCCCCTCTCCTGAGGGCACTTTTACTCTGCTTCCTAAATGCAGAGAACTCCTTCTCCCGGGCCTAGCACACAGTGAGCTGAGCTCCCCAGGCTGACACCCCCCCCTTCCCCGAGAAAGACCCTGAGGGGTCACAACTCCTCCCTCTACAGAGCAATTCCTGCCCCTCCAGGATACAGGCTGCCCTCTGAATGGGAGGGCATGGGGAGGAGGTGTCTGAGCCCTTTCTGCTAAGGCTAAGCTATTTAAAGATCAATGGACCAGAAACAGGGACCAAGGGTCAGCATCACTTGTCCTCCTGCTCAGAAGAACGTTTACATATTTTATGCATTGGCTGTTTCATCTAACAGCACTCCAGAAGCCCTCGGAGCAGGACAGGCACAATGGACCCCTTCTGGAAGGGGCAACTGTGACTGCCAGGTGACCCTCAGAAATCCTGTGCTATTTTGGCTGGCAACCGGACCTCCTCCAGCCCCAGAAAGGCATGTAGGTGGGATGGCCTGGGTCTTGCTTCTCTGCAATGGACACTTGCACTGGTCAGGAAGATGATGCTGGCTGACCAAGGACAGCCACTCCTGCAACCCTCCAGCCCCTTAAGAGATTTAGCACCTGCCACCAATGCCACCATGGTCAGTGAGTGCACCAAGCAGTGCTAGCTGCTCTCCCCCATGCCTGCTCAATGTCAAGAGCTGGATGTGTTGGATGGCTCATCTTTGCACAAGGAGGTGCACTTTTCCTACTTCTACTTCTAATCTGGTCACCCTCTGTGTGCCATGGGTCCACTTGGAGCCCAGGGGCCACAGGACCTGTCAGCCATCCTATCTACAGTCCATCCATAGGGTCAGAAGTCCTGGAATCCCAAGTGTCTTCCTGTCCTCATCCCTGCAGGCTCAGCAGGGGAGGGCTGGGGGCTG
>JAAGNO010013780.1:0-11393 GCA_033439905.1 Ceryle rudis | reverse complement strand
AGCAGCAGCAGCAGGATGCTGAAGTGTCCTCCCCCTGCACTGGAGAAAACACTGAAGATGGGTTTCCTTCTGCAGGGCCAAAAGCTCAGACTACCAAAAAACCCCATTACCCAATATGGGTTGGATTGGGCCAAGGTTGTGGTTGAAACCCTCTTTATGCTCCATTGCCCCCGTTCTGGCACCGACCCCACTGTGAGATCATCGGGAAACATCTCTGTGTACAGCAGCCCTGTGAGATATGCTCCCCTCCACACCCAGCCACAGCCCCGGAGCCTCAGGCAGTGCTGAAATACCCGTCAGGTGTTGGAGAGGTGAGGCAACACCATCTCACTGCGATGCAAGCTACGTGGTGCATGGGGCTAGGCAAAGGTTTGGGACTCCAAAGCTAGCTGTGGTCAGTCCCCCAAGAAAGCACCATGAGGAACAGCTTTGCTCTGTGATGGGAGAAACTGGGACAGGAATTGGATGTGGACCGAGTTTCATTTTGAACTTGCTAGCTGGACTTAAAACAGCAACATGAGCAAACATTGCTTTCCTGGCCACAGCAACAAAACCATTAGCCTCAGCGGTGTTGGAGGAAAGGGCACACAGCAGTGCACACCTCTTGATGTCATACTAATAATGGCACTGGTGGCTCTGGAGTTAGGTCAGTGTCTGCACTGACATCAGCTGTGCCAAGCAACCGAAGGCAAGAGATAGAGGAGAGGACCCTCAAGCCCCAGGGTGCTGAAATGAAAACCCTTTCCGCATAACCAACCACTCAGCTCCCCCTGTAGTGGCAGTGAGCCTTGGTGCCGCAGGGGCCTGGCAGAATGTACCAGGACACAAATACGAGCCTGCCGACAGCGCCCTCCCCTGGGGTCCCTCGCTCTTGGGAGATGCTCCTTCCAGCCCAAACAGAAAAGGCCACCGCTCCAGCATGAACGCCCAGGGAGCACCCCCTGTGACACTGCCCCAACCCAGGACTGAGGGGTCATGGTGCTGCCAGAGCTGACATGACCTGCTCAGCTTTTCAGGCTGTAGCAGACCTCAGGTTTCACATTGTGCTGGGAGGTCATTCCTCTGGCACCACACTCCTTGTAGGGCTAATCCACCAGGGAATGCACCGGCATGCACTGCAGCCCCATGCGAGCAGTCTGCACAGCCTCACCTCACCTGAGCCCCATGAGAAACACCTCACATAAGTCCTGGATAATCTTGCAGCTCCAAAAAGCCTTGTCCCATTTGTTGGTTGCTGCTGGAGACCCCTCTGCAGCTCAAATCTGCCCACAGCAATGTCTAAAGAGTGGTGAGACACCTGTTGTCTCTGCTGAAGCTCTGCTGCAAGGACTCCAGCATTTCACCACCTGCCAGCTGTATATACCAAAAGATCTACCAGGTCTCAAGTTCATCTGTTAGGGACAACTGGTTTTCTACCTTGCTGGCTTGCAGAACTGGGCCTGCATCTAATGAAAGGCTGTGGCCCTCCTGCTAATATTCTGACCACTTCAGAAATAACTTTCTTTAAAACTTCTTAGTGTTTTATGTTTTGTAGAATATGATCTTTTGTGAGTGTTTGCCTCATTTGAGCACAAGTTGTCTGCAAGTGCCGCATCTCTATTAATAAACAGGTGAGCAAAAAGCTGGGATGGAAAAGTGTCCTCTTCTCTGTGATGTTGTGATGCTTTCGCTTGTTGGTGTTACTGTACCAACATTTTTATCTAACAAGATAAAATTTTAAATAATAATGGAAAAATTGCCTCCTCTAATCCACACTATGGAAGCAAAGCTACTAACCTGCAACCATTTGATGTGTCTGCAAAGATTTCAGGTGGAGAAAGCAAGCTGAAATAGTTAAAACACCTGCCAAAGGATTCAGAGAAAAACTATTTTTATGTCTACTGTAGCTTCAAGAAATCCAAACTCCCTTTCCCCAGCCCAGGTATTTAGGCTGGGCTTGTGCTTTCACCCCAACTACCATGTTGCCCTTGCTAAAGAAATCTGCTTGCAAATAACTTTAAAACTTTGTCAAAATTCAAGTGCTGCTCTGTTTGAACTTGGCCAGTGTAACCCCTGCTAAAAAATGCAGAAAATATTTCAAAGTCAAACTTTAAAGGGACAGCCATTGTTTTATTTGTCTTTAATTAAAAATAATAACAATAATAATTGTTTTCCAGTCCCATGGTAATTAGCGATCCAATCTACAGCTCCCATGGGAAAGAGCCTCCGTTTCTGGAACAAGTGTGCTCGAATATTGACTTCTTGTAGACATTGCCAAGGTTTTGAGTACAGCAATTTGTTGGGAGGGGGTTTCCAACTTCTACTCCATAGCAGTTAAACTGTCATGCTCCAAACCACAGAGTTTTACTATGGCCTCCATTTCCCTTTGTTTTACCTGAACTTCTCATCCTGGTCTGCAAAACCTATGCCAGAATGAGTCATTCCTGCAGGATTAGCTCTTATTTTTCAACTCCTCTGTCAGTGTTGCCCAGACTAGTTCTAAGGAGAAAAAACCTGACACTCCCCATTCAATAAAGCTGTGTAACAAGTGACTGAAAGAAATTACCTCCAGTGCTCATCCATTTACAGTGAACCAGCAAGGACCACCCCATCTTACTGGGGTAACCAAGCCTTCTGGACAGCACAGCGTTGCTGACAGCAGCAGGCTGGCATCCCCAGCAAAGCGGAGGCACCACTGGCCCCCTCCTGAGAGTCAACCCCCTCACTGTTGTGGACCATGCAGGGAAGTTGACTTGCTCCGCACCCTGGGGGGGTAAACCTCAAGAAGGATCAGGGACACCATGTGCTGCCTCTGGGGTGCATGACCCTGGCTTTTGCTGTCCAAGCATTGGGAGCCTGGGTTGAGCCCATCTCTGGTACTCCTGCCTTTGGGGTAGAGGTACCTTATGGAGGCCTTCTCTTTCAGCTGACTGATGAGGTCAGTCCTGTGCTTCTTGTGTTTAGCACATGGGTCAGGACAGAGAGTCTTCTGCTCTTGGACTTACTTTCTGGAAGCAGACCTTAGCCTGTCCCACCCCTACAGACACTTTCTTATATTCATACCTAAATAAATGCTTGTTATGGGAAAAAATAATATTTTATTTTGTATTTTCATATTTCATTTTCCCTGGATCTTTATTTTTTAAAGTAATAAAGACACTCTCACATAGCAAAATTGCATTGTCTCACAGCAGAATAAAGAGAAGGGAAACTCAAAGGCCGTATAAAGATGCCACTCTCCTTCCCTTTTCCTGTCCAAAACATGATGCTGTATGGAAATGATTGTTTAAATAACTTTGGGAAGATCTGTTTTCTGATAATGGTCCAGAATGGTGGCAAATATGAATACCAAAACTGCATAAGGAAAACTATCAGAGGCCAGCTAGGAGAATCTGAGCACCTGGCATTGTGAGAAGTCATTTTGCTTGTGTCCATGGGTCATTTTCCTGTATTAATGACAGGACTTGAGTTGACTTGCCAGAAACTCCTGAAAACTTGTTTGTCCCACAGGAACAGAGAGGACTACAGAAATAACAAGGTTTCTGGTCCAGCAAAAGCTCAAAGCACAGTTATACACCAAGTTAGATCAGCCTGCTCAGGGCTGTGACCAGCCAAGTTTATAAAGCCCAAATGAGAGATATCTCACCATCCCTTTGGGAAACTTGTCCCATGGCATAGATTTCACATGTGAAATATGGACTGGTCACAGAACAAGTTAGACCAGACTGTGCAAAATGAAGAGAGATTTCTGAGACTTTTTGCTGTGCCTGGAAATACACACAGTAGAGTGTACATTTTTAATAGCAGCATGAAAAAATAAAAACACTTATTTCTATCCAGATTACCGTGACCTACAAACTTTTGGAAACATGTATGGCCGTAGGTAAAAGCTGGGCAGATGTTTATCTAGCGTAAATCCCCAGAAGTCTGTTTTAACTTCAGCAAGACTCCAGCTGTTCATACCCTTTGCAGTCTTTTTAAAGAAAAGGTCTGAATTAGAGAAATAACCTGTTTCCTCAACTGGGGCTAGACATTTTGCTACAGGCTCAAGCAAAACTCCAGCAGATTTCTGTAGGTACTTGTAAATAGGGCATTGCTTGGTAATTACCATGGTGATTGCTAAAGGGTCGGAGAGTGGTGATGAGAACAAAAAGGCTGAGGGGAAAAAGAACAGGAGCTCATTGTAGAAGTATTCAGATTTTGTCTGCCAGTGCCAATAAGCTCAAACTACCCGCACTGTACATTTTGTTTTCTAAATAAAGGCTATTTACATCCCTCACACATGGAATTACAGCAGTTGGTAGTGCTGGCTCTTACCAACCCCTCATCAGTTTCTACCCAACAGCTGAACATGCTGACAATTCACCCTATAGCCATGTGTGACTTACCATTCAGCGGTGCATTATGCATCACACAGGCACATGCATGTGCACAGATGTGCCATTTTAAGCACAGTGTTCCTTGCCCCAGTCAGGACTTCACATGAATTCCCCATCCTGGGCATCCAGCTGGCTGTGCTCAAAGCTAGGAAAGAGCCCAGTGAGGTTCCTCAGCTTTAACTGGGAGCTACTTTCAAGATGGAGCTGTTGCCTCCAGACCCAGGGCCACTCTGTGGCTGTGCCTGTGCCACTCCTTGAAACCACCAGTGTGGACCCTGACTTGGCTTCCCAGCTCTGACTCCAACTTGCCTCATTGCTGAAGACCTTCCTCAGAAAATCTTGAAGCATCAGAAACCTAACACACCAAAGTGCTGGGTTCCTGGATCTACCTACTGAAACAACTTACTTTTGTTAGTCAAGCAGCATTTGGAAAAGTGTGCCGAGAGCTGCAGTTTCCAGGGAATGAAGGGCAACATCTGGTTAGTTTAATAATGCTCAGTAATACAGTTTAATCAGTGACTTTCCTCAGTTTAAAGAAAAGGATAAGAAGAACCCAAAAGAACAGGTCACAGCAGCGGTTTTGTGTTCTATGTAGTCCAGTCTTAGAAAACTGTGACATTACTTTTCATGTTTCTTTGCTTGTACCGAAGTGATGCCAAACTTGGAAGTCTCTGCTTCCAGGCCAAGACCTGGAGAAGAAGACATGGTGATGGGCACAGCTTTTTTTGTCCATCCCTTCAAGATCTTCTTCACAAAAAAACCTCCAAACCAGTTTTCCAGCAAAGACTCTTCACCTTCTTTGAGCTCCAGTCCCAACCATTCCTCTCCACATTTTAATTTTCCATTGTACTTCTCCTCATTGTCCTTCTCTTTCCCCTATTTCATGTCTTCCCAGCCTCGCTCCACTGCTCCCATCTACTCGCTCCTAACACCTTATCTTTACTTTGCCTCCCTCCCTGGCTGTCCTACTCTCTGTGACCATGGGGAAAGTCTCCTGCAAGGACTAGAGTGCAGAACACATCATGGGGAAGGAAACTGGTTAGTAAATTATAGTGTGACTCTACTGCAATTTGTTAAAGACTTTTAAATTTCTGTATTTGGGTGGAGCAACATGAAAAACATTGCCAACAAAGAACACCACCAATAAATTTCTCCGGTCCGTGTTAGCAAATTATCTCCTAACACTACATTTTAGCGAGAATGACCTGTCCCTCTCCATCCAACACCGAAGTGCTGGTTAGAAAAAGCCAATGTCCAGGGCAATGTAGTCCTGTCTGCAACAAGGTAGAACCATGATGGATAGAGACCAAGGCTCCCCATGCCTCTCCAAGTAACTTATTGGAGTAAAGCAGGTTATTTGCAAAGATATTTGTTCACAGTAAGGCTACTGAGTAACTTAGATAATTATTCTTAAATAAAATTTCTAGCTCCCAGAGCAAGAAATAAACATTTTTTTCTAAACTTCTGCATCCTATCATTTTCTATCAAGCATTGGTTTTCAACCCTAGCTGCAGAGTGGGATGAACTAGTGCTCCAGAAAGCAAAATTTGGCTTCAGATTCAAGCCTCAGGGTCTTTCTGGCTCCATAGGCCCATGGCAGAAGCCCCTGTCAGATGGCAGTGATACCAGTTAGGAGACAGCAGAGCAGACAGGTCCCAGCAAGGCACCTGGGAAACAAAGAGCGGGAGATGTTCATCCCACAAGACCTGAGCCACCACTCTGTCCTACATGCTTGGCCTTCACCTGCTCTACCAAAGTTAATGGCATGAGCAACACTAATAATGGTGACCTTGCATGCAGAAGAAATTCTTCTGGCTGGCTGGTTTCCCTGCCCCTTGCCTTCTGCAACAACCTTACTGCTACTATTACATGAGGACACAAGTAGAGGAAACAATACCCAAAGCTGACATCACGCCGCACACACATGTCCCTGCAGTGACCACAGGAGGCTGCAAGTGGCAGGGAAGACTTAGAGGGGAAAGGTGAACCTTGCCGCAGGGAGTGTGAACACCAAAGGCCTAGGCCACCCTTAGAGGGGATTAAACCTCTTGAAACTGCTGAATGACTGGCCAAATAGGGCATTTGATAAGCAAAAGAGAAAGAACTTATTTCCATGCCAACAGAGCCTGATGGCTAATCAAAGATACCCATCTGGAAAATTTTCATGAGGTGATGAAATGCACAGGCTTCAGGGGAGCAAGAGACATGCAAACCTCACAGCACCTGCCCCAAAAAAAAAAAAAAAGAAGCATAGCAAGTGATTTTCAGCTTACAGAAGACAGCTTGACTCTGATTTGCATATTCCCAGAAAAAGTCAGCTCCTCCTCTTTACAGCATCTCACACAACAGCTGTACTCCCAGTGATTTCTTGCCTTTTGGCAAAGGCAAGAATAGGCAGCTTATTCTCTTACCAACCAGCCCCAGAAACTACTTTGGCAGGGGGACAAATGAATGTGTCATGGCCCATCCAGCTCAGGCTGAGTCCACTCCCACCAAGAAGGTGTGTGCTCCTTGCTCCCTATGTCATATGTAGTGATTTCTACTGCTTTGGCTTGTGTCTCTGTATCTTCACTAAACGAGGCTCTCATTACCAGCTGGCACAGGGAGGTTGTGTGCTTAACCTGTGTTTATGCAGTGCTGGCACACAGACCCAGGCTTGCACGACAGGCTGTGCTCCTCCTCACAAAACCCACTATGGAGTCTGCCTAACTCACAACAAGAGTCACCCCTCACTTGCATTCAGCCTCATGTACACTGTTGCCCAGCTCCTCTGCAGCAGGGCTCCAGCTCTGCCAGTCAGTTCCAGTTGGGAGTGATGCACAGGGTTATCCTGCCCTGGTGGCACATTTCGTTTGCTGGGCTTTGTGAGCTTCCCTACAGTCCAAGGCTCCCATTTCTGGTGGTGCCTCCAGGTTAAGACTCTGCCTCTCTTCGTGTCAGCCACTCCCCCTAGTTCAGCACTATCGTCACCCTACAACACCAACCCCACACATGACCCATGCTGTGTGCCATGCTGTGTGCCAATCCCCCTGCCACTGCACTCACACCAAATTCCCCCAAGTAGGGCAGGGGGTCCCAAGGGACTGGGCAGAAGTGATGCCCTGCTCTTAGAGAACCAGCCCTGCACATGTGTACCTTTATTTGTCACTGCACATCCTCTGCAGATCCTGCTTGCCCTCCACCAGATAGGGGAGCTGCTGTGATAGGGGAGCTGCTGGTCTGTCAGACAAGCACAAGGAATGGCCTCTCCTACTACCAGCACAGGCCAGCCCAGGTAGAACCATGATGGATAGAGACCAAGGCTCCCCATGCCTCTCACCCCAGTCAATTTTTCACTTCCACAGCCCTGAGGCATGTCCTATTTTAAAAGTACCATGGGCTATTTTTTTTCCTATAGAATAATGAGCACAGCAGCTAACTCAAGCTTCCCTCATGAACCTGTTTACATTCATGTGATGTTTCCAGAAACCAACTCTTTCTTCCCTGCAGCCCCATCTGCCCACAGAAAGCTCAACCAGGGATGAGAAGCAGCACTATTTTGGAAAACCAAGACAGATGTTAAACAACCAGGCCACTGATGCAGAGTGAAGCCTCGCTCCCACAAGACAAGGCATGTGAACATCTGATGTAAATATGCAATGGACACATCTCACTAATCTATTGCTTTCTAGTCCCTCTTCTGCCATGTGACTAGATTCCATGTGGCAGCTGCACATCACTTCTCCCTCACAAGTTTCACCTTGGTCCCCACACCACACTTTGGGTATAAAGTGTTTCCAAAATCCACGCCATCACCTCTCTGCTTTTGTCTCCCACTAACTCCAATCAGGTGCAAGATGTCTTAAGTTCAGTGACTTTGGACACTTCTTTGCGGACACATGCTCTGAAAATGAATCATGGGTCCCCACAATCTGCCTTGTTCTAAGAGACTCAAGTTTGTGGTGTCTCCTCAGATGTTAATCATGAGCTGCAGGTAGAGCTCCTCTGTTACAAAGTGCCATGAAGTCTCTGGCTCCGATGCTCTTCACACTTCCAGCAACAAAATCCTTGCACCAAACACAGAGCAAATAACACCCCCTTCCAGCTTGCCATACCATTGCAAAGGCAGATGAGTTTGGGGCACAGGCTGTAACATGGGGCACGTGCTCTCACTTAATTTGTGATCTGTGATTTTGGCTCTTCTGAACCCTTGACTCGGAGTACATTAAATACAGCTCTGCTGCTCCTGAAACACAGAGGAAAAACAAAACCTTTTTCTTCCTTCAAAGAAGAGAGGAATTCTGACAGTGGAACAAAAACTATGAGTGTGCTGCACCTGAAGGGGCTGTCCACACATTTAATGTCTGCTTCCTTCTGGTTTGATTAAGTCACTCAGGTCATGGTGCTAATGGAGAATAGAACTTCCCAGTAGTTTACTCTTGAGGGATCTCAGTTGTGCAGTTTGTAATATAGGGGCAATTGAGTAGGGAATGAACCCTAAATAACTGGATTTTTTTTCCATGGGTGGAAATTGCTCTTGGAGATTCAAGCAGATGAGATTTTGGGTGGATTAATTCTCTGGTACCTATTGGTAGTAACTACTTCCAGTCTTCAGAAGCCAAGGCACAACACCCTTGTGCCGGGTACACTTTTGCATAGTGCCTGGTCTCAAAATCAGTGAGCACTTTGCTCAGCTGAAGGCTGCAAATCTCAGTGTAGGCAGGATTCAAGGTGCAAAAATTTAGACAGAAAAAAATGCTGACTCTAAACTTCATCCCAGAGACCAAAAGAAAGTCAAAGCTACAGCTTTTTGTACAGCTAATACTCCTAAAATATAGATATCCTATATTTTCTATTGCATTATGAGCTCCAAATATTTAATCAATGCATCACATTTCCCATTTTACTTACCTTTGTCCCTCCTCCAGGGTAGATGAATCAGAAGAGAAAACAAAACACTCACAAACATGAACAGCATCAACTCTTCTGCTCCAGCAACAGGTACCAATGTGATTTATAGATGGAGGAGATCCACAGTCTAAGATCTACCGAGGTTAGCCTGAGTTTCATGCTCTCCATAGTTCCATCTCCACAAGAACTGGTACTCAAAAGAGACACCAGTGCTTAAAATGGGACATACTCCTGCCCTCAGAGTGGAGAGATGGAAATGGTTTTAAATAGCCTGACGATAATGTCAGATTCAGAGCGGTCTCCAGGCCACCACATTATACAACACTCACAAACACCGACATTGCAGTTTAACCTGCATGATGAGGAAAGAAGGGATAAGAGCCAGCACATGCCAGTTGGGTATCCATTTTCACTCTGCTTACACACTGGGGTCTGCCAAGGAAAGTACTTTCTTGGAAGACGATTTTCATCACCAGCAGGGAGGGCAAAAGCAGCTGTTCAGCACACCATCCCATCTCAGTGCACAGCTCTTTCATTCCCCATCCTCTAAAAGTGCAAAGTGAAGCACTATCTGATTTTGCCCTCTGGAGGCATGGAATTGGCATGGCGCAGAGACACAGCCCCAGAGGTGACTGGACTATTGCACTGCCTTTTGGAAAATCTGTCAGAAAAAAAATCATCCCCAGCTACAGCTTCCCATGAGCCAGAGGGCACAGCACTGCAGGAGAGCAGCTTTGCCACTCTCACAACGAAGCAGTTGGTTTCTTGGCTCCTGCAGGGTAATACTACCCTAGTGTTTTGTGTACTTCAAGAACATGGGTGTCAGTATGGGAGGCTGATCTTTCTTTCGGCACAAACTCTGCAGCATGTGATTTGAAATACTGCCACATGTCTTCATCCAACTACTGGGACCGCACACATGGGTCCTCAGAGAGTGCCTCTTCATGGTTTATTCTTCTAGCTCCACAGTTTACTCTGCTACCTCCCAGATTGCTGGGAAACTGCACAAATAAGCAGGTGGCTAAAGACTCCGGGTTCCTCTTACTTAGCCAGAAACCAGGGCTGAAGTTTGTTTGCTGCATGCAAATGGATTCTCACACAAACTGACTATTCTCCAAGCAGAGAAACAACTTTGTTGGAAGTGTCCGAGGGAGTCCTGTTTAACTAGGATGAAAAACTGCTCACCTTCTCTTGCTTCCTTAAACACCATTTGTGCAATGGCCAGGAGGGCTTTGGGAAAACTTTTTCCACAGAGATAGACTCAGCAGCACATTGGTGACATGAGTTTTGGGAGAACTGTCAGGAGGCACCAGGACACCGGGCAGGATCAGCTGTACAGCCATGCACAGCACCTGCACACCTAGGCACACCCTCCTCTCTGCACACCCATTCCTCTCCACAGCCATCCGCCCACATCCGTTCCTGCTTACCCATTGGATACTCATGCCTTGGGTCCAGCTGCACACCTGTGCACATTGGAATGTCAACGAACACGCATGTACTCTCACGCGTATCCTCAAGTCCACACCAGTGCCCTTGCACACTCATGTTCCTCTGCATGCTTATCCTCACAGGCACACATATCCCTGTGCACACGTGCACACAGTGACCCTCTCCTACCCATCTCCAGGACCTTTATGCATCTTCTTTATCCTCTGGCTCCTGAGTTATCATGCCATCAAGACAGGAGTCTATGTGCCCCTAGCCCTGAGGGTGGGCATCACAGGGCTATGAGACACGGGCAAGTGTTCCTTGACAGCTGAGTGCTCTCATAGCACTTGTTCTGACCCAAAATTGCTGTTGGGGACCCCACCTGTACCAGAATGAGTCCCCAGTCTGAGTGTATTTTAGGTAGCAGCTCTAACTGCAGATTGCACTGCCTAAACCCACACTTACAATCCCTCCCATGTAGACCTTTTTTTTTTTTTTTTTTGACGGTTTTACGTTTTTTCACGGCTAATTTGTTATTATGGCAAATACAATGTCAAAGGAGAGTGGGGCTCCACTGGTGACACTGCCCGGTACCTCAGACCGGCAGCATCCCCTCCGACAGCGGCAGCCCCTCACCTCACCACGCCAGCCGTCGACCGAACCGGCCCCGAAGGCGCCGAGCCCTACGGGAGGAAGCACTGGAAATGCTTATGC
>JAAGNO010013779.1:0-27714 GCA_033439905.1 Ceryle rudis | reverse complement strand
GTGGCTGCCCCATCCCTGGCCCCATTGCAGGGGAGGTTGGCCGGGGCTCTGAGCACCCTGCTCTGGTTGCAGATGTTCCTGCTCCCTGCAGCAGAAGGGTTGGACCAGGTGACCTTGAGAGGTCCCTTCCAACCCAAAGCACTCGGTGATTCTGTGAAATATGGGGCATCCTTGGCAGAGCAGAGCAGCTGGGAGGAAGCAATTTTGTAAGAGCAACAAAGGGGAACATCTAAATGTGGCCAAACGAGTTTCACTGTGGAACGGGGAAAAATAACTTGCACTGGGATGAGTCAACTCTGCTCTGTTTTTCAGAATGTTACATAACTCTGAATCATGCACCAAATCACACGTTACATGCTGTGCGATCTCTGAAGTTAAATCCGTGAATCCCAGTTGCTCTTCTTGCTCTCCTTGCTCTCCTCCCTCCTGGGCAGTAGTGCTGTCCTGGCATGGGGCAGGAGGTGTCTCTGCTGACCTGGGGGCTGGGAGAAGTCCACCACACGCTCTGCTTTCCCGTGATGTTTTGCACGAGGGAGGCTGGAGCTGCTCTTTGTGCGTCTGTGCTGAGGAGAGGCCGGCGCGTCGTGTCTCCGGGAGGCTGCTGGCAGCGGGGGCTTGGCTGCTTCATCCCTTGTCCTGGGCAGCTGGCAGGAACACGGGGTATCCAGAGTAGGCTTTGCACAGAACGAAGTCCCTGTGCTGCTGGAGGTGGGACGGGTGCGAGTCACGGGGTACAAGTGGCGTGCGGTTCTTTTCCCCAGAAGCTCCAGTTGTCCACAGGTGATTAACACAAAGTTATACGCACAGCAGCTTTATCATGTTGGGGCATAAACCCCCACTGTGAGTAGGGAAACACCAGTTCTTCTGCCACGCACTGACCTGCTTTGATCTAAACACTTGTCGTGTAGGAAATACCCTGCTTCTGTACTGGTTTCTCTCTTCGCCCGTAGGATTAACGACATAGCAAACCTCTGCGCAGAGCTGACGGCGTGCTGCACGGTGCTCAGCTCGGAGTGGCTGGGGGTCGTAAAAGCTCTTTGCTGCTCTTCGAATCACGTCTGGGGTTTTAATGACCTGCTCTGCAGTGTGGACGTAAGTTCGGCGTCTTCTGAAGTGCCTGTTAACCCTGCTCACCAGGGGTGTGCTGAGAGGTACAGGGAAGTTTACATTCAATGCAAAATGCGGAGCGCTGTTCTAGTCCTGTATCCATTTGAGTTTTCAAGGCTTTCTAAAATGAGATTCTTGACTGATTTCTTTTATTCTTTCCCACAACTTCAGGGTTAACGTAGAATTTGGGCAGTGCTTAGAGTCTTTTGTCTACGCTTTTTTTTTTTTTCTTTGTCTACACATTTTTTTTTCTTGACACAGGCTCTTTGGTACTCTTTGAAAAGCTGCAGCACGTTACTGATAGGTGCTCTTAGAAAGGAGCAGCCCTGCCCGTGCACTTTTTCTAAGATCCTGATGGATGTGCAAAAAACTGTCTCTGTTTTAAAGACCCTGTTTTGGTGTTGGCTCTTAGATTGTAGAAGGTGAGCACGCTTTGCTGTTCCTTACTCAGCTGGTGTCAGTTACCATAGTCCTGTTAAAATCAGCAGGATTATGGTGACTAACATTATCCAATATCTGTTTCAATAGGTTTATCTGTAGCTGGGTTACATGTCCCTTTAGGAACAGACTGAAGCTGTGTACTCTGGGGACATACTGTTGTCCCGAAGCTAAGGAACGAGTCTTGATGTCACCGATTTTTATAGAATGATAAAATTTTCTCTAGTTTTTATAAGAATTTTTTTTATTAATATTACTTCAGAATTCGTGGTATTTGAAATAGGTATTTATTAAAATTAAGAGCTCTCAGTATTTGCCATAACACGTTTGGGAAACGCTTTGAAATCTGTAGACTGTTGCTTATCTGTGAACATTTTGCTGTTTATTCTTACAACTTTTTCCGTAACAGTTGCGGCAGCGGTGTGTGCACTGTTATGTGAGGCCTTGCACTGTTTCCCCTTGCAGGTGAGTGACCTGTCGTTCCACGATTCCCTGGCCACCTTCATTGCTATCCTGATCGCCCGGCAGTGCTTTTCTCTGGAAGATGTGGTTCAGCACGTTGCACTGCCCTCGCTCCTGGCAGCCGGTAAGAAAATACCGAGAGAAAAGCTTTTAATGAAAGCCTGAAGACTCCTTAAGCGGTGTCCATTGATGGATAAGCAGAGTGTTCTGAGCTGGGCTCTCGCACGGACTGTGCGTCGTGCACCGTGGCGCGCGTGTCCCTGCAGCTCCCAAGAGGAGCGGCGCCAAGTTAGAGCAGAGAACCCACCCTGGACATGGGGTGCCAGGGTTGCTGACAGCACACTGTCCCCTTGTGTCACGCAGGCTCATCTACTGCTCACAGCTCTTTTCTGCTCTGCACTACATGCTCAAATGTCTGCCAGATCTGCTCAGGTTGCACGTTTCCTTCTGGCATTGGTCTGCCAGATGGTGACATTTTCTCTCTGACCTTGTTGTCTTTGCCTCCAGCCCAGGGGTGCTGTAGCTGTAGCCTTGGTCCTCGTCTTTGGCCACTCCACGCGTTTCTTTTCACTTTCTGCTCGGATTTGTGCTTCTTATTTCTGCTTTGACTGTCGAAAGCCCTTTTAACCATGTGTTCTTTTCTGCCATTT
This sequence comes from Ceryle rudis, assembly GCA_033439905.1. NCBI lineage: Eukaryota > Metazoa > Chordata > Aves > Coraciiformes > Cerylidae > Ceryle > Ceryle rudis. The sequence continues at coordinate 25,057 of JAAGNO010013779.1, read as the reverse complement.
AGTAGGTGTCTTGCTTACCAAAAGTCATACTAGTCTTTCCTGGTTTTTAATGACTCAAGGCCATAAATGATGACTCCTGATGATGGGATTATTGTATTCCCATTTAAAATGGGGCTGTGAGGCAGAACACTTCCAGGCCTGCCACTGGGACTCTGGAGGTCCTGGGCAGATGCCTTATGTGCAGATCCCATCTTCTGTAGCCTGTGGAGATCCTGATGCCGAGCCTGGGGCGAGGATGACGTGTCGGCTACTCCTGCACCTCTTCAGGACACCCCAGGTCTGCCTCTTTCCCCAGGGAACAGGTAAGTTCCTGCTGCATGGCCCTTTCGTTTCAGAAGGTGAACCCGGGTGATGGCCTCAGATTTCATGTGTGAAAATATCCACAGTGCACGTGGAAATGACAGCCTGGCTAAAATCGCCGGTGTTCTGCTAGCGAAGAGTTGATACGTTGATTCCTGCTTGTTTGGGAAATGTTTTATTTGCATGTTAAACTATAGAAGTTTGCTGAAACCTGCTTGTTGTCAACACTTGGCCGCCCAGGTGTGGTGTAATCTTGAATGTAGTTCTTCTTCCTTTTAAATTTGAGTATTCTGTGGTCTGACCTGTGTGTGTTTGATATAGACCAAAAGAGGAAGGAAAAGGGCAAGGAACAATTAAAACAATTAAAAGGAAACAAGCTTGGAAAATAACCTATGTTTTGACTTACCAGATTTGCTGAAATTCTTACAACAAGACTATTTCTGTGGGGAAAATGAGATTTGAAGGAAAAAATGAATTTCAGCTCTTGAGTGGTGTGAAATTCTTCCATCTAAAAGTAATACTTATTTTTTGACCAGAAAAGGATGGGCTTTTGTTGCATAATTGAGCAAAACACAGAAGAGCTGTGAAGAATAACATCTGGGTTGACAGGTCTCGGGCTTCCCTAGAAATAAAAGTAGCTCTGAATGGATAGGACTGATCTGAGGTCAGATAGTCTGAACTCCGGGAAGCAGTGCAAATTAAACAAAGCATGACCACGTCACAGACTTGCCTTACGTAGGGCTTAGTTAACCACCTCAGAAAGGCGGTAGATCCATCCTCCCTCCCTTTCAGTCTGTTTATCTTCTCCTTCGAGACAGAAAAAGCACTCCCTGATTTCTTTTGCCCTCTGCTTCTGAGCTGCAGAATTAGGCTTAACTGTGCAGCAGGCATTTAAATTAACTTTGCCTCATTTGTTTTGAAGACCATGTGAGGGAAATAATTTCCTAAATCTGGGAAGTCAAAACCCAGATACATCTTGGTTGAATTTGTTTACATGGACAGAGTGAAATGACAGGTTCCTTTCCGATTTAAATGATCGTAGCTCATTTTGGCATTACTACATCACGACCATGTGTCCCGGTTGACCTTAATGACTTACCTGCTGGGCTCCAGATTCAATTTCAGAGAATTCCGTTCTTCATTCAGTTATTGTACTTCTATAGCTGTTCTAGATGAGAAGGATTTTGTACAAAAGAAGTTTTAGTTGCTAAATGAAACCCATTTTCTACAAGATTTACTCTGCTTTCCATAGGGAAGTTATTTCCTGGAATTCGTTCTTCTTGCGATCGTCACCTCTTGGCTGCTGCTCACAACAGTATAGAAGTGGGAGCTGTGTTTGCAGTCTTAAAAGCGATTTTGATGCTTGGTAAGATCCTGCAGAGGTAATGTTTTTGTTCTAGTGTTTTGGTAGAAATCAGATCGTGCTAGTTCACTGCCCTGGGGATGCTCCTGGGGAAGGAAAACCCTGATGACAGGAGAAAAACGTGGGTGCTGTCCGTGCTCCTATAGCACATGAGCAGCGTTTTCCCACAGGTCAAGAGACAGGATTTTTCTCTGGTGAGTCAGCCCCGGCTGATGAGTCTTTCAGCAGATGTGACTTGCGGCCGTTGTCCTGTGCGCTCCTGGATGGCCTTGCAGGCTCTGGGGTGTTATTCGGTGCAGCACTTTGAGCTGTTTTCCCACGGCTACATGTTGCAGTTGCAGCTTATTCCTTGTCCGAGGTTTCAGGCCCGTAAACACGTAAAACATGAACTGCTACAGGTCCGACTGCCTTTTTTTTTTTGTTTTTTTTTTTTGTTTTTTTTTTCCACTGCATCCAAAGTATTTTTCCTTGCTTCTCTGGTCACCCCTGTTGGTTCCAGGTAGAAGGTGGTTGTAGAGCTGTGCCGGTGCCTTGCAGAGAGGAGGGGCTCAGCAGGGTTTGCCAGGCTCCCGCAGCGTGCTCTGCCCTCTTCCATTCCCAGGAAGATCAGTCTGTCTCGTCAAGACGTTCATAGTAAGGTGGGCTAAGGGGCCACTGGTCAAAACTGGTCTCTTGATCTGTGGAGTGTTAATAAATCAAAGTAAGGGAGAAGACTTGGAAAGGGGACATCTGAGAAGACTGAGTAGCCCAACTCTCCTGTATCGTCCAAAGCAATTCCATATGCATGCAGACCTTTTCCTGTCGAGCACCTGGTGCCTTTATTTGTGTTTACTTCTGAAATACCCACTGAAAAGATGCTTTGCAAAACGAGGCAAGTGGACAATACTTGGAACACCGTGATTTTCAGTCAGTTAGTGCTGCCCTTTCGAACGCGACTGCCTCGCTCCTGCTTTACCTGCCTGTGCCTCCGAGGATGTCCCTCGGTGGGTAACTGCTCTGGGGACCCCCAGCCCGGGCAGATGTTCACCCTGCGCTTCTGCCCCACAGGCGATGCCGAAATTGGCAGCAACAATGTCAACCCCCTGAAGAGCGAAGACTTCCACGTGAGAGGCTTATTAGATGAACTCAATGAGGATGAAGTCTGGGGTTCCTCTCACACTTTGAAATCGTGTGGAAAAGCCATTTCCATAGAAACGGCGAGTTTAAGCGAGTACGCTAGATACGTGCTACGGACAATCTGCCAGCAGGTAATCTCCAGAACCACTCCTCGCTCTTCATTTGGACAAACAGTGCTGTTTTATTTGAAAAGGGTAGCATATATTTTGGTCCAAAAGGAACATTGAGTTATTTCAGTATTTGAGTTGTCTTTGTGTTTCCTGACCCGGACAGTTTACACACAGAGTAGTATGTTACTGGGGGGCAGGGCATTGCTTTTGTTAGCTGTTAGCATCTGCCGGCACTCCATCGGAAACAACGTGGCTTTCTCTACCTGAATCTCGAGTGCTTTGAGGAGCCGGTTGGAGCACTCCCATCAGCTGTCTGTCTGAAGTGCTTTTGCAGTAGCATTTGTTTTATTGCAGAGTTGCTTTCAAAGTCTAGAACTGAACGAATCGTGGAAAACGTGTTAAAAGACTTAGACTTTCGTGTCGTGCTGAATGACAGAAGACACTTCTGATGTCACACGTTACATGAGCCATAGTTAACTTCAAGTTTTGAATATCGAAAAAATCACTTTTCGGCTTACAAAAAGTCACCGTTGCCTTGAAACTATCTTGTGAATCTGTTGTCTGGTTACCTGCAGGAATGGGTTGGAGAGCACTGTTTAAAAGAACCTGAGAGGCTGTGCACAGACAAAGATCTGATTTTGGATCCCGTTCTCTCAAACAAGCAAGCACAGAAACTCCTTCAGCTTATCTGTTATCCTCATGGTATCAAAGAATGCACCGAGGGTGACAACCCTCAGAGGCAGCACATCAAACGCATCCTTCAGGTAACGCAGGGGGGAAGGGGTGGAAAACCTGCCTGTGATGCTCTGACTCCTCTCATTCAGCAGCACCACCAAGTGCAAGTCAAGCTTTAGATTCTTCTTTAAGGATTGTTTGTGCTCAGGGTCCCCATCTGTGGGGTAAACATCTATAGTGTGACTTCTGGTGCCTCATTACTTCTGATTCCACGTCTGTGGAGGGAGGCGACGTACGGCAGCCTCATCATTGCTGCTCATCATTGTCAGTCACTGGGAAGCCACTGGAATGGAAGGTGCTTTCAGGGCTGCTTAGGTGGAGACGCCCCTGTCCTAGCAGGGCCCGGTGGCAGTGCCGTGGTGCAAGGCACTCCTGCTCCATGGAAAAGGCTCAGACGCCTTCATGGACAGTCCCAAACCGATCTTTTCTTCACAGTCAGCTGCATTAGGGCACTTCAGTTCTTAAGCTTTGAAATGGACTTTCTTTGAATAGACCTGTGAGGAATCAAGTCAGCACTATCTGGACCAGGACAAGCAGGGATCAGTGTCCTGCAAAATAATCACTTCAGCTGCTACTTGAGTTGTGTCTAGATGGCCCTCTGCTAATTACAAACACATCAGCTTGGATGGCAGTGCCGTGGATCGATGTCATTACTAATGAAAGAGCAAATTATGTTTTCTGTATTCATATTTACTGAACTCAGATTTTGCAGAGAATGAGCTTTTTATTCAGAAAAGTTGTGTGGTTAAAAGTATTGAAAAGTATTGAGTAGTGATCCTGGCTGCAAAGGTGTGGACGTTCTGTACGTTCCTTAATAGGCCTGATATTTTTGGCATGTCATCAGACTTCAGAAGAGTAGTGATTGTGGTGATCTACTCGTAAGATGAGGCTTTTCCACATAACACACTCAATGATGAGATTCATCTTTTCCTTTCTTCAGACCTGTGAAGTGTTGACAGTTGTGTTTGTAATGTTAATTCTTACCTAGAACTTAGACCAGTGGACTCTCCGGCAGTCTTGGCTGGAGCTGCAGCTCATGATCAAACAGTGCATGAAGGAGCCTGTGAGTATTTTGTCTTTCAAACTTTCTTAGCTAAATAATTTATTGAAAAAAAAAAAAAAAAAAAGTGTGTTAAATTTTAACGTAGTCCATGAGCAAACATACCATGAATGTGCTAGTTTACTTATGTTTTACTGTAGGGTTCTGGGTCTGTGGCTGAAATGAACAGCTTGTTGGATAATATTGCAAAGGCGACAATAGAGGTGTTTCAGCAATCCGCTGATCTAAACAATAACTCTTCTAACTCTGGTATAGGCCTCTTCAATCCAAACTCTGTTGGAAATGCTGACACAAGTAATACAAGACAGAATGGTAAAAAGACATTCCTAAGGTATTTTTTTGTAGCACCTTTTTAATTATTTTAGCCAACATGACGCTTAATTGTGTGTAGATTGCCTAGACTTTCTTTGCACTTGAGACAGGAATATACAGAAATGAGTTACCTGGAGGTTACTCCTGTTTACTTTTGTTTAACAGTAAATATAGTTGTTATTCTTGAATTTTCTGGAAACCAGAAATCGCGACTGCTCGGTGCACACTAGTTACTCCAGATGCATTGTGTCGACTGCTTTATTACGGCAGTTCAGTCTTGTAACAGCTAATACAGGCTGCAGAGCTACATGGACATTTTGGCTGACACAAGTTTTTTCTACTTCCAGTTCCTCTGAGCGGCGAGGAGTGTGGCTGGTGGCTCCCTTGATTGCCAAACTGCCTACCTCCATTCAAGGTAGGGTCTTGAAAGCTGCGGGAGAGGAGCTGGAGAAAGGTCAGCATTTGGGGTCATCTTCTAAGAAGGAGAGAGATAGACAGAAACAAAAAAGGTACGACCCTGGGAAACCCCTGCGCGCAGAGCTGAAAGGTGATTTAGAGGAGGAGTTTACTGAGGACTGGGATTTGGCTTCACAAAACCTCATCGGTACACTTCTGTGGAGCAAAAACGTTATCAACCCCGAACAGGGCTCAAGTTTCATTGAGTTTGAAGAAATGTTATTAGTTTCAGAGGAAGAAATGTGAAAGCTTTGCAGGGCATCTTCCAGTGGCTTATTCTGCAGCCTGGTGATGGGAGATGTTAGAGATTCAAAAGAGCAGTTAGAGCACTCGCCGTCCCTTCTGCTCTATGACAGTAGACCACTTTTCTTGCCATTAAGATCCCTTAATTGTCATGTCCCTTAATTCCTGTTGGGAATTAAGCTTAAGCTCGTCTCTAACTATCCAAGTGCAGGAGAATGTTGATAACTTAATGGTTATTGATTTTCCTTTAGTAAAACATTCTTCCCCTGGTGCCTGTAACTTGTTTGTACTTTCTCGGAGTTACGGTGGAAATGACACTGAATTCCACACACAGCAGGGCCCCCGACCTTCAAATACCAACCATCTCTCTTTTTCTGAAGCTCCGGTTGTTCAAGAAAACAAATCACTTCCTAAAGTCTTGTGGTGTTTGGTTTTTGTACGCGGTCCCACTGTAAGTTTCTTGTTCTCTTGTGCGCGATGGCTTTTTGATCACCGTCGACATCGTTCGTGCAGTTACAGTGTCCCTGAGCGTGCAGCCGGTAATTGGGCTTTGCACCTTGGTAGCGCCCTTGTAAACCTGTGTTGCACATGTCGAGTTTCACTTACAGCTGTTAAATTCTGTGGAGCCTTTTAAATCCACTGCTAGTCTCCAGCCTTTTCCACCCAGCTTATTTTCCCTGTGAGGTCAGGAGGTTTGGTTTTTTCCCTTTGGCCATGACTGCAGCGCGCCCGTAACACTGCGGTGTTGCGCTGGGCTCCCCAGTTCATCCCCAGCTGCGTAGGTGCTGTATCGAGCTCTGGAAGTTCTGTTTGCCACGAGCTGGTTTTGAGTTAAGCGTGCTTTGCGTTGGCTTTCTGAAGCCTTCCTCGTCCTTCTGACGCGTTTGTAACACCTGCTCGACGCGTTGTTGGGTAGAACAGGCACTGCGCTGCCCAGGCCTCTCTGTCAGCCGTTTCTGAGCATTTCAGCACTTTTCCATTATTTACTGGCTCTTTGCTACTTGCATCAGTAGAAGGGACTCTGGAACCTCTCTCTGTCTTCTGTTTCTTTTCCTGTGGGAGAGCTCTAGTGTAGAACATCTAAACCAAACCTCTTTCAAAGCCAAAATGAAATGCTCAGGAACTGTCAGGCCCTTCCTCCACTGCGGTTCCCATGTGCAGATGTAAAACCATTTACAAAGTTGTTCTAGTTGTAACAACACGCTACTTCCTTGTGTGCAGAGCTTTTCGATCTCTTCTTGAGTGAAAACAAACTTTTCTGCTCAGAGTGACAAAACCACTGGTACTATGGGAGGAGGTATGAAATCTTACAGAACATCTCTAAGATCTCTCCTTCTTTCTTCAAGCTCTGCTTTGTGTAGCAGGGTTGGCAGTTGCAATGTTAGCTGTCTTGCAAACTGTAAACTCTTCTTAGGGAAATTAGTGAGGAAATGAAGAGGTGTTCCTACCACGTTGTTCCTAAAACCTGACAAGTTGCTGTTTAACGTGACTTTTGGAAATGCAGCCTTTCTGGTTTGCTCCTTTTATACAAGACCTTGGGGTTCTGCCGTTCCTTCATACTAATGGTCACCCAAATTGTTGAAGCCGAGTTAATGAAAATACCTGTTGAAATGAATACTTGTAATAAATACCCACGTGTACGTGTGGTTACGTATTTATATTGTGTTTACAGATGCATGTAATTTTCAAGGAGCCTATATACCTAAACCTGCAAAAAACATTGCATGGGCTGCTACTCAAATCCCATTGCTGACATGTTTAACTTCTCTTCTGCTTCACACGTTGTATTTACAAATTCATCTTTGTGCATTTCTTTCAGTTTGTCTTATTTTTATGTTTATAATGGATACACATTACTCTAAAAAAAAAAAAAAAAAGAAAGCCTACAAAACTGAAATAATCTAAAAGCCCTCGCGTTGCTACGGAATGACTCCTGCAACCAGCTAAAGCTGCAGCCCCGTTTTCCTGGACTAAGCCCCCGTTGGAGTTCTGGTGCAGGTTAGGCGGCTGTCCTTCTAATCGGCGCTCGTAGGGGAAGCTTCTTGGGATTCACTTCAGCCCACCAACTGGATTAGTAACTTCAGCTGCCTAATCTCCACGAAAATTATATCCCTGGTTAATCAAAGTAGGGATTCAAATAACATGTTCTGTGCCTGAGTCAGGCCTTCAAGAGTACAGGCCGCTGCTGGTCCGTTGGTGCCCTGAGCCAGGTGGCTTCTCAGCAGTGCCACGCAGGACACGCGCCTGTGACCGGCCCGGTGCGCTGCCGCCTCGTGTGCCTGTTCTTTTAATTCCTCTGGCAAGGCTTTACTTTCCTAAACCAGAAACAGACACAGATGTGGACAATGTCACTGCCAGGAAAAAAGTACACAAAACAGGAAGGGAGTGAGGATGGGAAGTATCAAAATAACTTTACTAATTGACTTCTGTGTTTGCCTCTCTTGAAGCATGTCTCTCTTGAGTCAGCAGCCTTTCCTTTCCTTGGTACTTACTTGCCTTAAGGGACAGGATGAGCAACGGGAAGGGCTTCTAACATCACTGCAGAATCAAGTTAATCAGGTAAAACAAGCACAGAACCCTGAGCACCCTTTGTTAGATGTTTTGTGTGTCATCGGTTTTATGTGTATGCGGTGGTGTAAACCCAGGGAAATTGCAGTGCAGTGACATGCCAAAAGCAACAGTCCGAGGGAGGCAGGACGGGGAAGTGTTTGTTCCTTTTTGAGTGAATACATCCTTTTTTATAAAACTGCTGCAGAGAACTATAGTGAACTCAAGTCTGATTTCAGTTCTTTCCAGGAAAAACATCAAATATGTTTGTCCTGAGAGGAACAGTCTTCTCAGAAGAAGTTCTTATAAGTTTGAAACTTTCCTTCTTTGGGAAAACCCTTCATCATCTCCAGCTGGTACAGATTAAGACTTTTCATAATTTAAAACCCACTATTGCTATTCCCAAACTGGCCCGTTGCCTGTAGCTCTTCCTTTGGATCACTTGTGCTTACTCACGACCTCTGCTGATCTGCTCTAGGCTCGCTCTAGCCTGCAACAGCTCCTTAAGACTGTCTTCAGTGCGTACGGTGTCCAGTGCAGTGGGTGCATGTGTCCTTTTTTCTGTCTTTAGTTTCTGTGAGTGGCTGTGACCGTGAGAGCTCGTAGGACTATAGAGTACTGGGTTGGAAGGGCCCTTAAGGATCATCTGGTTCACCTTTTCTTGGCAAAAGATCAATACCTGTAGGGCTGTTATTTTATCATACTGCTTCTCAGCTCAGGTCCAGGCTGTGATCTAGGTCCATATTTTCATTAAGTTCATTCCTTTGATGTTTTTTTTTCCCCTGGTGTTGCTGCCACTTGGGGTTTCCTTTTGCTGTCTGGGTTCTCCCCTGGAATGAGCTGGTCCAGATTCCCCAAGGTTCTGGTCATTTCTCATCTAGAGATCACACCAGATCCTGTTGGGAAGCTGCATCCAGTGCAAGACATCTGTTTGCTCACCTGTGGTGAACAGTTAACTAGGGTGTCTGAAGCAGCAATATTTTTACTAAACGCATAACGAAGCTGCTTATTTTCTTCTTGCTACAACAGGAAGATCTGGTCGCACAACTGACAGCTGATCATCAGCTCCTTACAACTGAATTTTTCCTCCTGCTAGTTGCCTTAATCTGCTCTTAAACAGGCATGAGGACAAATAGGTTAATGATCTTTTGTGATTCTTTATAGATAATGCTCACAAATTCTTGAACTTCAAAGGGAGAACATTTCTTTACAGGAAGAAAACTACTTTAATCAAATGCTTTTTCTTAGATCCTTAGCAACTGGAGGGAGGAACGGTACCAGGACGATGTTAAAGCTAGGCAGATGATGCATGAAGCCCTACAACTTCGTCTTAACTTGGTAAGAAAAACTTGTGTGGTTATCCTGACGTGATAAAAGGATGTAGGAGCTACTCTGGAGTAGGCAGTAAGGAGCAAGAACCACCACGTGAGGACACTGTGGGGACCAGGGCTCCCTGAGAGCTGCAGCTGAGGGGGTCCCTCAGCCCCAGCCCCAGGCATCGAGCACCTCCACTGGGATGGGGACAGGCTGAGGCCATGCCAGGGTGCCAGTCCACGGGGGGCTCAGGATCAGGCCCAGTGAGGGGCGCTGGAGTCAGACGCAGCCTTGGCAGGGCGGCGGGGACAGGCTGCAGCTGCAGGGATGGGGCGAGGGTAGCCCTGGGTGGGGCTGGCCAAGGACAGCAAGGGCTGCTAGTGTCCCCTCTGCCCCAACGCGAGGGGTCCGCTCCATTGGTGGTCAGTTCTTCTCTTCCTGTCTCTTGTTTTGGCTGATGCCTCCTGGCCGCAACGTTTGGACGTAGTTCACGTAAAGTGAATGGGAAGAGCAGCCTATACCTTACTCAGGCCTGGGTTTTATGCTGCTTTCTTCCTTTCAGCATCCCTGGAACCTCAGAAACGTATCAACTTTTGGGGGACATTCCCAGCTCTGGTCCACGGATGGTTTATCCCCATGTAATGAGCAAGGATTTGGTGGAATTAGGCAATGCAGTTGACTCTTCCAGAGCTCTCTGGGGATGTAACTTCTGGCTATTTAACTTAGATGTACGATTTCGGTTCTGCTGCTGCGATAGATGTATTAATCAACTTAGAAGGTTTCCATCAAGTTCTCCGATGTCCCACATCTCTTGAAACCCCTGTACCAGGTGCTAGGGCCGCGGTGGCTCATTTCGCGCAGCACAGTAGGTGCGTGGAGACCACGTGTAAGGCCAAATGAGGGAGCACCAAGGCAGCAGTAATGCTGCGGTGTTGTTCTCTTCCCATCTCCTTGGAAGCCCTGTACGTGGGCTGAGCACCTGGAGGGGTAACCACAGCCTTACGCTGCCACTGGGCCAGGCCACGGGGACTCGGGCCAGCTGTGACCAGCTCTGGCATCGCTGTGTCTCACTTGAAGTGCCTGTCACCTGCCCCGGAGTGCCCCGGAGATGCGTGCTTTGTCATGGCTTGGGAGAGCTCTTGATATGGGCAATATTTATTTGGTTTATTACTAAAGCAGCAAGATATTATCCTTTTGTAAACCATAAACCACTGACGTAGCTCGAGGAGTAATCTTCTTAGCTGCAAACTCAGCAAGGTTTAGGAACTAAAAGCAGGCACTAAGAATTGAAACAGTCTTTGCGTTTATTGAGCAAGGCACAGCCCTGAAATAAGCCTTAAGTACGGGGAAGAATTGTGTGAAGTGAAACAGCTGCAAGCACAAACAGAGAAGGGATACAGGGCAATTACAAACACGGCAAGATGGAAATACTTATTTTTGGAAATCTGTGAAGTGGGGAGACACGAGGAGAGAGGATGCGGTGCCGGCACTGAGCGCAGGGGTGCTGCGCTGAGCAGCGATGGCGGCAGCGGAGCGAGGAGGCCCCGGGGGGTGTTCGCTCTCCGCTGGGCGAAGGCTGGAGCTGTGCTCTCGTGGGCGGTGCTGCTGTACCTCTGAAATGTGGGGCCCAACTCCCTCCGGACCGTTCGGTCATCACGCTTCCGCTTGAGCAGGTGTCTTGTGTTACTGCAGCCTGGCTCTTCGAAGGATGAGTTCTGGCAGAATGGCTCCTCTCAAAGCCCAGGTGTATTTTACAGTATCGTGCAACGCTGGTAAACATAGAGAAAAGTTGTCCACAGGGTAAACCAGATATTTTAGCAGTTTTCATTTTCAGTCAATGCTGTATTGTTCTTCAGATTATTTCTTTCTTCCTCTTTGCACTGGACATTGTCACCTAATTTTTGGATGTGGGAAGAAAGTGATAACTCTAAAGTTTTAATTTGACACCTTTTCAGTTCTGAGAGTTTTTTCACCAGCTTCAATCTGTTGCATCAAGCGTGAAAGCAAAGATAAGAAACTGAAGGAGCAGTGTAATACTATTTTGCTTTTCTATAGTTCCTTTTTAGGAGAAGCTTTTTGCTGGGCAGCACAGGGTGGGGAGGAAAAGTTGTTTGCCGTCAGCAGTTGGGGCTGGTGCTCAGTACACCAGAGCCCATGGGGCTGGGTAGCGGTGTTGCTTGTAGCTAATCCATAGGGTGAGGCACACGCGGAGCCGTGCTACCCGCTGTCTTGTTTTGCAGGTGGGTGGCATGTTCGATACCGTGCAGAGGAGCACCCAGTGGACCACTGACTGGGCTCTTCTGCTCCTCCAGATAATCACTTCAGGAACTGTTGACATGCAGACCAACAAGTACGTCTGTGCTATTCAATCAAGCTAACACACATCCTTGGTGCTTTTAAGTTTACGTTGCGTGGATGTTGTTACGTTTTTCCATACTGTTACCTTTTACTGCTTGAGTGCAATTTAACTTGCTCAGTGCTGGTCTCGGCTGGGGAGCACCTTGACTTTGGAAAGCACTGGAGCCATTGTTTGCACAGGTCCTCGAGCGCTTCCCTGACCCTGCAGCCCCTGACTCCTGATGAGTGTTGGTAGCAGTTGGTGCTGGCTGTGGCTCTGAGCTGGGCTTTGTAACAAGACTTGTCTGCACGTCCGGACAGTCCATCAGCTCGCATACCCTGGGGCTGAGGGGTGGGGGTGTGCAGGACGTCCTGACAAACCCGGCTTACCCCGAGAGCTGCGTTTGTGGCCTTTGCCCTGAATATCTGTCCTTGGATCTCCTGGCAGTTGGTGGTTCCTCAGGGTAACGCTTGTCTTTACTCGCAGCGAGTTGTTCACAACCGTGCTGGATATGCTGGGCGTCCTCATCAACGGGACGCTTGCCTCGGACTTGTCAAACGCTTCCCAAGGAGGACCTGAGGAAAACAAAAGGGCTTACATGAATTTAGTGAAAAAATTAAAAGTAAGTGTTACGTCTGTTAACTTTCATCGTTTCTTTTGAATTGCATTTTGTGCTCGTCTCTCAATCCTGTCACTTCTAGTGTCTGGGAAAGCTCTCTTGGAAAAAGAGGAGACTCTGGAACAGCACTAGAGATAACAAGGAGGAAACCAAGAAAAAAAAATACAGGAATGCGTGGGTGGGAAGGCAGACTTGGACTATTTTCTTCATATTAAAATTAAGGACCTTGCAAGACATTTAGTTACTCATGTTTGAGGCACTAAATTTGTATTATGTATTTTCTACATTCTGCTTAAACAAGAGACGCCACTTGGTTAAATTTAGTAAAAGTAGAAGGAAATGATTCATCCAGGAACTGGACAGTTTCTAATAGTGAAAGCTGCACAGTGTTTCTCCTCGTTTCCCCCCGTTCTGTTTGATTGGTTGATGTGTTTGTTCTCTAGAAAGAGCTGGGAGACAAGCGGTCAGAAAGCATAGACAAGGTCCGCCAGCTGCTCCCTTTGCCAAAGCAGACCTGTGATATCATCACTTGTGAGCCGATGGGATCCTTGATCGACACCAAGGGGAACAAAATTGCAGGATTTGACTCCATCGATAAGAAACAGGCAAGAGTAAACCCTTGCTTTCGTCTCCTTTTTTTTCCACGAACTCTGCAGCGTAGGAGATTCGCACGCCCAGGAGCAGTGGTACCGCAGAGGTGCTCACGTGCAGTACCATAAAAGCATTGTAGTGCTGCTGTCGTACGCCTTTCCAGCACGCTCCCAGTCATTACCAGAGCGTCACCACAGCAGCGCAGTCTCTTAAACAGGTTGGCTTTCTATGAGCAGTGGTGCCAGAAGTGAGGAATGCTGGGCTTGTCCAGTAACACCTTCAAAAACAGTTGCAAGTGACAGACTGTTTTGTGGGTTTTGTATCAAAAGTTATTTCTGTTCCAGATATTCTTGCACAGCTTTTGTTTCAATGATCTGTGTGAAAATTCTCAGGCAGTGTGTGAAACTGGGTGGGTTTAGAGAGAGTGATGTGGGGAGCTGATAAACCCTGGCCAAAGGGGTTCCGGCAGCCTCACCTGACTTGGACCATGCACCAGCATCACCACCCCTGCAGCATCATCCACAGCCATTCCGTCCGCCTGATGACTCACTGGCACCTCCAGACAGTCTCAGAGCTTTAGGTCATAGAATCCCAGACTGGTTTGGGTGGGAAAGGGACCTTTCAAGGTCACCTGGTCCAACCCCCTGCGGGGAGCAGGGCCATCTGCAACCAGAGCAGGGTGCTCAGAGCCCCGGCCAACCTCCCCTGGGATGGGTCCAGGGATGGGGCAGCCACCACCTCTGGGGTGTGTGTGTTAGAGAACTGTATCAGTTGTATTGGGTTTTTTGGCAACACGAAGAAATGCATCATTTTTTAAAGTGAAGTTATTTAAAAGAGAAGAATAGAGCTTAGGATAGAACTTTTAATTCTGCAGACTGGGTAGGCATTTTCTGTCGTGTAGTGCAAAGCTTTTCTCCCCTTACTGAATAGCTAATCCTTTAGCAAGGGTATTCTCAGATTACCAGGTTTTGACAGATTATTTGTGACTTTTCCTCCAAAATACCATCAGTGGAACTTGAGATTTTTAGCCCAACTATAAGCGAATGGTATTACAAAAATATAATTGCTTTTATCTAGTGGCAGCCTTGCATAGAGGTTAAAACCCCACCAGTCTGCATTTGGTACGTTTTGTGGAGGGGAAAAACTCCTCACTGGATCTTTCTGACTCAAATAATCATGTACAAAGTCAAGTCGTCCGCTCTTGCGTTCAGCTTTCTTAAAATACTGACTTCATTTGTATTGTGAAACAGGGTCTTCAGGTTTCAACAAAACAAAAGGTGTCCCCTTGGGATCTGTTTGAAGGTCACAAAAATCCTGCTCCTCTCTCCTGGGCATGGTTTGGTACGGTTCGTGTCGACAGGAAAGTGATAAAATATGAGGAGCAGCAGCATCTCCTCCTGTACCACGCGCACACCAAACCCAAGCCACGGAGTTACTACCTCGAGCCCTTGCCCCTTCCTCCAGAGGAGGAGGAGGAAGAGCCCACCACACCTGTGTCTCAGGAACCAGAACGAAAGTCAGGGGAGCTCTCTGATCAGGGAAAACATGCCACGGACGACGAGAAGAAGACAAAGGGCAGGAAGCGAAAGTCAAAGTCCAGCTCAAGGGCTGATGTAAGTAGTTGGTGCCCCATACAAAACTGGAAATGTGTTGCCAAAGCACCTGCCGTGCGTCGTGGTGACATCTTCACTACCTTCAGAAGTTGTTCTGCACCTGGAGTGAGGGAGATGGTCAGCAGGAGGGTGGATTTCTGTCTGTAGAGCTCAGGGTAGAGGAATATGCTGTGCCTAGGGCCTTAGGTGCTGTGTGAAACGGGCCAGGCTGGATCTTACTGACTGTTACTCCACTTCCATAGATGTTTCTCTTGTCTTGGGTAAAGAACAGCTCTTGCTGTCTGCACCGCTTTCTGAACCTCCTCCCCTTCAAATCGTGTTGAGAGCAAACGTGCTGGTTTATGCCCAGGCCCCGTGCAAATGGAAACCGACCTGAAAGAGGCTCCCTCGCACAGATGAGCTGCTTTACTGCGCAGCTTTCTCTGGTTTCTGAGGCCCTTTCCCTTTCGGTTTGTATTGATTTTTGAGGTGAGGGTTCCTAAGCTGAAGAATCTCTTAGAGGAAAGGTCTGCAAAGCGTGCCCGGCACCACCTGAATGATAACAGACCTTTCCAAGAGCAGCGTCCTGCGCAGTGAGGCCCTCTCCACGCTGCTGCCTGCGTGGTCACGCGTGTTGTGGGTGCGACAGGGCTCTCCCAGCATCCAGCTGGTTTGTCAGTGCGTTGTGTTTTAAGGAGCTGTAAATTTAAGATTGTTCTCTGGCCTTTTGATGCTTCAGTTAAGTTCTTCTTGTCATTTATATACAGATACAGTGAGCTGCCCTTGTTCTCTGCCTAATTATAGCCTGCAGAAAATGCTTGCTAATGAGGTAAAAATGGATGGTGTGTGTATGAAGTTGTTAGTGTTAATTACCTGTGGGCAGCCTGAGACTTAATCTCTTTTTTACATCATTGCAAACAACAATGGGAACTGTCTCTATGCTTCAATAATTCAGTAGGAAAATTGGCATTATTTATGAGTTAGTAAGGTATGAATGTCAGTAACGTTCACTTTTGCTGCATATTTTAAGGAATATCCCCAGAACAACTTATACAGAGTGCCTCCCACTTACTCGCCGCTGTCGTCCCAGATGATGCCCCATCCTCAGCCCTTGTGGGGTTACAACGTCCTGGGGCAGCCGCAGCAGCCGGGCTTCTTCGGGCAGAGCCAGCCCCTGACACCAGGTACGGACACACGGACGCGGGGCTCGGCATGTGACAGAAGGGGACTTCTCGTAGCACCGTGTGTTTCCAGCTTCCTCGGAAGCTGGCGGGCTCTGCTGGTGCCACTTGGTTTATTTCTTGATTAGCTGTTTGGGTTTTTTGGAAGGGTTTTCTATTATTGATTGTAGGTCTGTTTCTGTCAGCTATTAAACTTCTTTTGGTAGATAAGCAAAAAAAGACCTTTCTGTTGTGATGGTGTAAGAAAGCTGGGAGCCGTTCAAGGGGGAGTGAAATAAGAGAGGGTTGCTTCAAAGGAACAGGTGACCTTTGGATTATTCCTTCTCTGATTCATACCAAGATCTGTGGTGGCTAAATTAACATCTGGCAGATGGAATAAAGAAATCCACGGGCTCGTGTTTCGTCAGCAGTTGCGATCTGTGGTTAATGTGGGGGGGGATTGTTCTGTTTCTTCCAGTTGATGTGCCCAGTTACCAGCACAGGTATTGAACTTGCTCTAGAGGGCAGCAGTTTATGGTGTTTTGAGAAATACTGCTGTGTTCTTCTTGGTGCAGTTCAGAAGTTTGGCTTTGTGTGTTTTCCTGAAGCTCCAAATACAATTAGATCTGTATTTTAAGTGTGTGAAAGTCTTCAGAATATACTACACTGGCTAAAATGGTTAAGGAAATGCTGATTTTAAAAACAAATGTATAAGATTACCTTTGCTAGTCTGACATATAGATACATTATTTTTATCAAAGAGCATGGAATCCATAAATTACTGCCATCTCATTATAAAACTGGCTTGATGTGAGCTGTTCGTATCATGCCTTTGATCTGACACGCAGCTTTTGTTCATCAGTAATGGTCAAACGCTTCATGTGACGTAGACCATGCCCACAGCCCCCGGCCTTTACTTCTCATTCTCATTTACAAGTGGTAGTCTTCACAGTTATTTCACCTGTTCAATTTTTCAGGCCTCAGTCTGCCCTTGCAGAGATAAGTTTATCACTGTTATCGCAGAGCTGACCAAGCAGACGCTGAGGAATTAGCAGCGACCGGTACCAATGACGCTCTTACGGGAGGCAGAGAACGCATCTTTGTGTTGGGTGGTTTTCAGGTGGCTCCAGGCTGGATCCAGCAGGCTCCTTCGTCCCGTCGAACACGAAGCAGGCCCTGTCGAACATGCTGCAGCGGCGCTCCGGCACCGTGATGCAGCCCCCCTCGCTCCACGTGCTCACACCTCAGCAGCAGCTGCTCCAGATGAAACTCCTGCAGCAAGAGCAGCAGCAGCAGCGGCTCCTCAGGCAGCAAGCGCAGTCACGGCCTCTCCAACAGGTTTGTCCCAACCCCTCGTGCTGAGGAGCAAGGCTGTGGTTTCGCCTGCCCCGCGTAGCCAGCCGAGAGTTACAATCGCAGTAATTCCCCACATATTACTTGACTAGGCCCATCTGCTTTTAAGCTTTATTTGCCCTTTGGTCTCTTAGTCTCTTCTGTTTTTCCCATGTTTCAAAAAGTCAGGTTTTGCTTCTGCTGCTTGATGATGTTCATGCTCCCTTCCGTGCCTCAGAGGCTCTCGGGGTGGAATCACCCGGTGCCGCCAAGCCACGAGTGAGCGGCAGAGGCACGGTGCTGCTCTTGACAACGGACAATCCAGGAAGTCCAGCAGGAGCAGGTTCCACACACGGGTGCACACCGGCGCCCGTGTGCTCTACAAATGGCCGGTGTTTCTTCTCCTAATGTTTTCGCATAGTGCAGCTGCTGCTGTGTGCCAAGCCACACACGGCTGCTGTGCGACAGCCTGCGGAGCCTGAGCTGATTTCAGGGCACGGCTACAGCCAGGCTGCTTTGGAACTGATGGTGTAAGATCAGAAAACTGGCTTTTAGATCCCAGATAACCAGCAATGTGTGTACAGTAGCTGGTGGTAACACCAAGAGCTGCTCACCTTTATTTTAAAGTCCTTCTGAACCCATCCGTGCCTACAGTGCAGCGCACAGTACTCTGTGCTGCCTTGCCTTCAAACTCTGATGTGCCCTCTTTGCTCACCATAGTCACTGTTTTCAGCCAGTACCTGAATAATTTCTCCCACGCTGTCCCTATTCTGATAGAGCTCCCTCATCATCCTTCTCATCCCTCTCTGTCTCTCTGCTATGATATGTGCAAAGCCCTCTGTAGTGCTTAAATTGCTGATGGGCTACGATAGCTTTGCGTGGGGCTTTTCATAGTTGTGAACCTGAGGTTTCCCTGTATTTGTGCTAATACCTCAACAAAAACAACCAGAAAGAGCGGCCCCCCAGAGCTCTGAGGGTGTGTCTTATCATATGATAAAGCAATGGGTGTTTCATCCCACATTCATGTCTTGTAGGCACCACGAGGTACTAAGGATTAGGTACCCTAAATGTTAGGTACTGGGCCTGACAGCCAACCCTTCCTATTCCTTATGTGAGACACAATCTCTCTATTTTAGCGGCAGATCCAACTGGCTTCCGATTACTGTGATGGAATGCAGGTGTAAATAAGAGCCTTGAGTAAACAGCTCATGATCACTACTTATGGTCAGGTGGATCAGAAAGTAATAACTGAAGATCTAGAGTAACACGTGATTCTCACATTTAGGAAATGCTGCTGTTTAACACCGTCACATT
Source organism: Ceryle rudis (assembly GCA_033439905.1). Classification (NCBI taxonomy): domain Eukaryota; kingdom Metazoa; phylum Chordata; class Aves; order Coraciiformes; family Cerylidae; genus Ceryle; species Ceryle rudis. The sequence goes on along the minus strand of JAAGNO010013779.1, from coordinate 6,555 downwards.
TAGAAAACAAAAGGTGTTGCATTTCCCTTTGGTTTCAAACAGGGACAGTTTCTGAGGTGTAAGATCCACAGTTAACTTCTGCTCCCAAGTGCTTCTTAGAGAGATTGTCTGTAAGGAGAACAAACATCACTAAGCTGTGAGGCCATGACTGAATAAGATCAATAAGGTGTCTGTGATAAGCTTTTAAAGAAAACTTGGATCCAGCTTTTAGAACGTGAAAGCTGCAGTAAAATTCCCCAGGGTAGGTTCAGCTGTGTATTTCCACATGTGCTGGATGATCGCCAGTCAGCGGTTCCGTACCAGCCGTGGTTTCATTTCAGCAGTTAAGTCAGTGTAAGTTAAACTGTTAGAAAACAAGTCAAACCAGAGCCTTCCAATCCCAGCCTTTGTTTCCCAGTTACTTCCCCCCAGTGGCAGCACAGACAGGTCCTTTGTGGTATGCTGGGGACTACCACAGACGGACACCTTGTGTTCAGTCCGCTCCTGATATTTTGCCCTCCTGGATGTTTAGGAAGATTCATTCAGCCTGGTACATGAAGACTTTCACCGTAACAAAGGCAGCGAACAGTTCCCCAGCCCACCCTGTCTAAGCAAGTGCTGGTCATCCTGACCCCAGAGGAACCCTCGCAGGTCGCAGTGGCACTGGGGCTTTGTGTGCTCCCTGGCACCGGGGTGCCCAGTGGGACACCTGCATGGTGCTCCCCATCGGAAACGTGTCCCTGGGGTCCCGGGGGAAGGGCGTGCTGAGGCAGTGTGCAAGCCTGAAGGTAGCGTCTGAAAACTTAGGAACAAGGGGATTTGTAAGTGTTGCTGCTGCGCAGCCTGTGTTCTGTAACGCCAGTCCGGCAGGGCTCTGCTCTTGGGTGCCGTGCTGGGCTATGGACACAAACAGCTGTGGTGCAAGGTCCTCAGGAACTATGCCACCTTAATTTTCTGAGTATTCATATATGGAATTAACAAGCTCCTGGATGGCAAGGAGTCCTTTCCATGTTGACAGTTTCTGCACATAAATCTCATCCAAATATTGAGGATCATTATCAATCAGACCACCTAAAAGGGCCTCATTAGGGTTCAACACCAGCACTCCGAGCGCATCCCGGTGAGCTCTGTAAAGGAGCAGGTCTGCTCCTCCAGCAACCCGCGCCTAACCTTGCCTGTCGTTTGTATTGCTTGCTGTTCTCTCGCCTGTCCTTTTCCTGTAGGATGTCTGTAGCACTGCCGCGTCCCGTCAGGATGGCTCTGACAACCTCATGGTAACCGCTCCGACAGCGGGAACTTCTCTTTGTTTTTCCTTTTGCACAAACACGCGTTTCTTTCAACATACAGGCTGCACACTTTGCTTTTGACGAGAATGACGATGCTTTGGCACCTTCAGTGATTTGTCATTCATTGGGCATAAATACCGAGGCAGTCTGACCTGAGCAAACTCGGCTGTCTGCTGGTTGCAGACACCGAGCGTGTTTCCAGGCTGGAGACGCTTGCGTTGCCCATTTATCGCACTGGTATTTTATATGTCATCATAAAATCTGCTAATCAGCATTTTGCCTGCTTCATCCGGGGGAAGGCTGGTAATCGGGTAGCGTGAGAAAGGTGTGAGCTGGGTGTTTGTACTAGAGACTGTCATTCGCTCTGAGCCTCCTGTATAATTTAATGTACTGTCTTCAAGACAGCTGGAATATCTTTTTTCTTTTTAAACTTAATCCTTTCCAAAGCCCCATTTTAAAGGGTGTCTGCAAAACCTCTGTTCAGTAAATGTCCCTTTGCTGCTGCAGTGTTACAGCAGTGCCAGAAATCAAACAAAAGTCAATTCTTCCATCTCCCTGTGAGTAAACAGTGCAGCAGTTTGGCACTGAGGAACGGTGCTGTCTTGAAGGAAACGGTCTAGTCCCTCCATGATTCTTTAGGACACACCTTGGTGGGGTTTGTGTCCAGAACTGGGCTTGTTCGGGGTGTGGAGGCCATACCTAATGGGTGATGTGTCTTTCAGGGTCAACCGATGGACCAAGCTGCTATTTTCACCCCGCAAGTTCGACCCCCGTCCCAGCTTCCGCAGTACCCCGGGTTGCAGCAAGCACAGGTATGCGCTACTCCTCTGGGGGCTGGCACGAAAACGCTTTTGCACAGAGCTCCTTTACCTCCCAGCCTGATTTTCAGTGCTTGGGATGTGCCCTGTCTGCATGGCCTTTGGTGACAGCAAGGGTGCTCGTGGTCTCCACTTCCTCTAGCTTGTAAACATTTTAATGTGGGAAGGTTTAGCTTGGAGCTGAGGAACATTTTCTTCCCCTCCAGGGCTGTCTAGGCCTGATCCAGGCTGCCCAGGGCAGGGGTGCTGTCCCCATGATCCCTGGAGGGGTTTCCAAGCCATGGAGCTGTGGGGCTGAGGGATGTCGTTTAGTGGTGTGCTGGGGAACAGTTGGACCTGACGAGCTTAAGGGTCGTTTCCAACCTAAGCGATTCAGTGATACACTTCCCATAATCCTGCAGTAACCTGGGGGCAGGGGGTGACTCTCCTGTCCGTTCTCCCTGCAGACCATGCCTCACGGGTACACCATGTACAGCACGCCGATGCCTTTGCAGCAGCAGCAGCCTGGGGCCGTGGTGCTTTCCCCCAGCTACAACCCCCGCGCCTACCCAGCGGCTCACCCCAGCCCCACGCTGATGGAGCGGCTGCGGCAGATGCAGCAGCAGCCTGGTGGCTACATCCAGCAGCAGGCTGCGGCGTACGCCCAGCCCTTGGCCGGCGCTCAGCGGTGAGGCTCCGCAGCTCTCGCGGCCGGCCGCGACGCTGGGGGTTAATGGCAGAGGGCTAAAGCTTTATTTAAAATAAAGTGCATTAATCAAACTGAGGTTAACAGTGGGTGTAATCAGCAATAAATGCACTTTGCTCTCTTAATTGCTCAGGTTTTTTTCTTAATTTTTGTTTTAAATTGGCCTTGTCACGTGTTGCAGTCCAGTTGTCCTGTGCGTTTGTAGAACATAATTCATTTAAAGATGACTGTTGCATCCTAGTTCACTGCACACACAGATATGGTGTCTGTGTAATATTATTTTTAAATCAGATCTTTATAATCAGTTTTAAACTCGTGGTAATGTGATGTTTTGGTCTGGAGAACATTTTAGTGCTTACATGAAATCCTTGGGTCTGTCCTTATTTAGAGGAGTGTGGTCTTGGCTACACCAGTTCCTGGGCAGTGGCACAGTGCGGCTTCTGCTGGGAATATTCTTCAGAGCTTTTGTATTTGGAAATACATTCTTCCTGTAAAACGTAACATCTCTGAGATCTGTGGAAGTCTAGTGGCAGCTTACGGTTGAGTACTCCTGGGCTGACTTGTGCTCAGTCTATATATGAAGTATAACCCGTTGTTTTTACCCCCCGATCAGACTGAGCCATCAGCCTTTGCAGCCGAGTGCCCTGGTTGGCGGGGGACTGGAGAGCGCATCGACGGCGGGTCCTCACCCCACCCTGAGCTCAGTTCAGCTGCCGCCAGAGCCAGTGAGGCAGAAACAACAGCAGATGCGACAGCAGAGACTCTTCCAGGTGAGGGACTCTGCCACAGCAGAGGCTGGGGACGTTTTGGCACAGGCCGGGAGTGCATCGGGTGATGGTGGGACGCGCTTGCTGGCGCCTGTCTTAACCTCTAAAGCAGCAGAGCCTGGCACTACAGACCCCCCTGCTTCTACTCGAGTGCAGTAATTCATTGCTTACATTTGGGACATCAAAGGAGAGCTCTGGCCATACGTGTAGAATTCAGTACTTGGTTGTTCCAGGCAGTAGAACGCCTGTGCAGCGGGTGAGCGTGAGAACGGCCTGGCTGAGCGTGCCGAGAGAGCAGCGGTGGTGGTGCTCTCCCTCCCCTGCCTGGCCTTACGGCGTGTGCTGCGATTAAACCAAAGGCTGGCTGCCCGTCTGGCCTGTTGCCTATATTCTGATTTGATGATATATTTTTAATTTGGAGTTAAGTATCAGTTTATCAGCTAAATAAATGTAGGGCTTGGCACAGGGGAGGCAAATAACATGAAAAATCCTCCCCATGGCCCTTTGATGGTTGGAATTATTTGTGTTTTCATTTTAGTTCAATAGCTTCCTGTGCCAGTGCTTGTCAAACGATCAGGTTTCTCATCTAAATATTTTGATCTTGGAGTAAACTAAATATACCAGCTTTTGAGTATTCTGTCTACTAACAATGCTCCTCGTCAGCCTTGGTGTGGCTGGTGCTGAGAGCGGAGAGCTGTGAGGCTTGCCTCGCCGGCGGGGCTGTAAGCCAGCGCGGATGCTGTGCTGGACGCAGCGGTGAGAGGCCATCCTGCTTGGCTGGTGGCCGCTCCCGAGGCAGCGTGCCGTTGTCCTACTGGTGTTCCAGTGCCCGTCTTCTTCCAGTTGCAGCAGCCGGGGCAGCAGCAGGCGCTTGGTCTCCAGCCCGTGCAACCGCAGCAGCCTTTGGTAAGCAGAGATGACTGCCGGACGTGCTGGGGAGGAGTGAGGGAGACGGAATTAAGGTAGGTGAGGATAACTAGAAAAAGTTTGCTGTAGCGTAAATGGAGAAGATACAGCAATGCTGCAATTGCTAGCTTCTGAGCTTGGAGCCATTCAGCAGTGTGATCCGACAGGGAAACTCACAGGTGGGTTGTCAGAGAAAGAGTGAGGATAAATGAAAGATGGTCATCTGATAGCTACTGAAAGATAATTGTCATCTATTTCTGAGTTTTTTCTTAATAAGTGTTTATGTCTTGAACAAACTGCATGTGAGAGACTGTCCCAGAGCACCTGCCTGCTGCAGGCTCCTCCTCCAGCCGAGAGCTTTCTGTGCACTGGTGTCGTGTCCCCAAGAAACCCCGGTGTGGTTAATGTGTTTGACTGACCTCAGCAGTTACTGGGGACTGTTAGCCAGGAGATTGCACAATGTATTGTAAGTAAAGGATTTGGTTTCAGAAAGGGAGAAGATGCTGAAGTCTTGTAAAACCCTGAAACTCCCTTCAGTAAGCAAAAGGTTTCACTGAAACAAAGCCTGGGCGTTTTCTGTAGCACACAGGATGTTATTAGAGTATTGAATAGCTCTGGTTTTATTCAGCACATCGTGTTTTCAAACTGGTCGGGTGTATTGTGTATCCCGGTGCAGAAGCACAGAACATAAATGAATGAGAAGCACACATGTTTTCACCAGATCTAATGAGAAGGGAAATTCTGGGGTTTGGGAAACCGCACTAGAGAGCTTAGAGGCCCTGAGGATACCAGAGACCGCGAAGGGTGGAGGCCGGGTTTGGTTTGTGCTCGTGAGCACAGCAGTACCTCGTCCGTCACGATTTCCTCCTGGGAGCAGAGGAGGACGAGGGCGTCGTGCTGTCAGCACCCTGTCCCCGCAGTCGGGGTGCATGTTTTTTTTTGTCAGATGGGTAACACGTTTTCCAAGGGAAGAATCATGTCTTATACACACAGACTTCTGGCGCCAGCGGCATCCATCCCGGCGGAGCACACGCAGCTGCTCCGGGCTGGGTCTGTCCGTCCTGAGCCAGTGCTGTGCTGTGCCATGCACCCCGTGCTCTGACGCACCGGTACAGGAGCGCTAGAAGCTGTTAATGATGTTGGGGTGGTTTTTCTGAATAGCAGGCAGAAGAGGGGAAAGCAAAGTGGGGCTTGTTCTCCTACACATCCTTGCTTGAAGAACAGACTTGGTGGGTCAGCTGGCGAGGGAATAACGCCTGCTCTCAGGTGAACCTATTAAAGACTAAATCCTGCTTTGCTGCGAGCGTAAATAGGGTGCAGATTCATGGGAGTCAATGCATCTACACCAAGGGTACTGCCACAGCGACTGAAGTCGTGATTCAGTTCATTAACAGCAGACTCCTTTGGAAGCTCTTTGTGCCTAATCGCATCGTGCTTAATACCATGGGCTGGAAGGGCCTTGTCTCAATCCGCGTGGGCTTTGGGCAGGATCAGAACAATGATTATTTTGCTCTGTGGAGGAGCAGACCCAGTTGGCTGGGCACCGCTTCATCTCCTGTTCCACTGGAGCTGGGAACTGAGCTCCAGCCCTGCAGCGCAGTGAACCACCTGGGCTCTGTGCTCACCCTCCTCTTTACCTGAAGTGCCACTGCCCTGGGGAAAATATTTTTCTAGAAGCTTCTTTTTTGTCTGTTACGCTTCAACCAGTCAGGCCCTGCCATGGTGGCACACCTGCCTTCTGCTCTCCTCCTCCACCAGCCCCATAGCATTGGGCGCCAAGCGCTCCCGCCGTTACCTGCCCTGGCACTCGTGCTGTGCCCGATCATTTCACCTTGCGTTGTTCTTTTGCAGTTCCCAAGGCAGGGCTTGCAGCAGACGCAGCAGCAGCAGCAGACCGCGGCGCTGGTCCGGCAGCTCCAGAAGCAGCTCTCTAGTAAGCGTGCGCTCGTGGACGTACAGAAATACCCGTATGTGCATTATTAGAGTATGGAATTACCACGCTGCAGGTGTTCTGCCTGTTTCAGTGCTGCCGGGGCTGGATGTATGTAATTTTCCTACTGACAGCAGGGGCCCCGTCCCAGTAGTGACGAAGTTCCAAAATCGGTGCTCGTGCA
>JAAGNO010013777.1:0-17171 GCA_033439905.1 Ceryle rudis | reverse complement strand
TGGGCTAGAGTGTGGCTTCAGGGCGATCTGGTGAGGCAGATATCTTTCAGGTGTAAGCTGAGTGCTTTGTCTTATAGATACGCCCTGGTGTGCTAAGTACACCTTCGGGTCCACTTACCTTGTTGCGACTTAACTCATCTTCAGTGGGTTTTGGCATTAGTTATAGGTTTTATAGCTTGTGCGGGGGGTGCGGGGGCTATCCTGCGAAGGGCTGCGTTTGAAATAGAGCATTAATAGACAATCTGCTACTGCCTTTCCCCGAGCCTGCTTCTTTCAAAGGAACAGCACTCTAAACCAAAAAAAATAGTATTAAGTGTAATCGAGAGATGGGTGTGGGTGCGCCTCCCCAGACCTGCACACTAACCTCCTTGCAGTACAAAGGGAGAGCTGGGCACATGGAGAGAGCGAGCGCTATACTGGGCCACGCTTCAGGAGACTTCTGCAAATGAAGACTGACATATCTTGGTTACCTTCTCCTAAATATGGGCACTGCTGGCTTCCTGTCCCTCCTCCCGCAGCCCCAACCTCGCGGTCCATACTTGCACCCCTAGCGCTCCTGGCCTTCCCTGCGCTGGACGAGTTGCCGCCTGTTTTGCGCTAACTTGAGGATCGCGCTGTGTCTGCACTCGCATCCATCTGCCGCGGGCTCTTCGGGCAGGGCAGCAGCCGTGCCATGCTGCCTGGGAAGGCACGGTGTGGGCTTCTGCAGGGACCCTGGGGTGAAAGCACAGCACTCTGTCATCAGCGTGCCACCTCCAGTTCAGCACACTGTTGGAATACAACCCATGTAACACGGCTACTGTGCAGCTGGTAGAAAAAAAAATTCTAAACTATTCAGTTTCATTTTAAAACAAATCCATCAAATTGACTTTGAGGATCACACTGTCCTTAAGAAGGGCTTGCCTAACCGTTGTACATTTTCAGCTCTGGAAAAGCTTCAAGGCCCAGAGTACCAGTTTTTCAGGGCAGGAGAATGGAGACTGCCAGACCATGCTGTGCTTCGAGGTACTAAAATGGCTTCCTGCACCTGAATGTAATGGATGGTCATTTAGAAGATTCTGCTAATGCTGCTGGAGTGCCACCCAGCTATATAAGCAATGGTTCTCAGGCTGTAGTGAAGGAAAGCTGTAGCAAACTTAACTAGTGTTTTATAATTTGGTTAACTATAATTTGGGTTTTTGAGTCACTTTGCTGCACACTGGCAGTAAGGCCAGATGTGATTCGGATCCATTTTCTTATTGTCCGGAATAAAGTTTGTCTTGCCTGATACAAATATTCTGGTGTCAGTAAAAGCTCCAAAGCCTGCAGAAATAATGTTTGCTTTCCTTGCAGCACTGCACCATGTCTCTCAAGGATCAGCTCATCCACAATGTCCACAAACAGGAGCAGAGTCATGCCCACAATAAGATCAGTGTGGTTGGTGTGGGTGCAGTTGGAATGGCCTGTGCTATCAGCATCCTGATGAAGGTAAGTGTCAAGGTTGGGAAGAAGCAGCAGAGTTGCAACTACTTGAAGCCTTAATGAGGGGTAGGAATTTGTTGGACTAACTGGGCTACCCCACAAGATGCACTTCAGTTGTACATTCCTTTGTTTATGCCTACAGTGAAGCAGCAATACTCAAGCTATTAACAGACAAGAAATAGCTGTAGTTCTTGTAAACCAGGTTTACCCTGGTACCAAACAGGGCATGCTCTATGTACAATTTTGACTTAAGAGCTGCATTTACCTTTGAATGATGTCCAGATTCCCTTCTCAAGTAGGAGTCCTCTACACTCCAAACACAGAAAATAAAGTAAGAACTGAGAAGTCATTTTGTCTGAAGGAGAGTGCGCAATGCAGACTGATTCTTCGCGGTGTGCACTGGAAAAAGTTGTCCTAGACACTCTGAATGACTGGTCCTCTGCATTGCATTATTATATTGACTATGCTGTGGTTAACATCAGGCTTGCTTTTCTTAACTGTAAACTAGGTTGGTTATGAACAGCTATTAAATTATTCTTCATTGCTGTCCTCCTGAACTGTACCACTATTCCACATAGAATGTGGATATGAAAAGTACAGGACTAACCCAACGAAGTTGGATATCCCAGCAGAGTAATACAAGTACTCTTGAGAACAAGTAAAGTGATACAGATGAGCACACTTGCTTCAATAGATGACTGCTTTTAAAATAGTTATAACTTTATAGTTTACAGACTGGGTACTTTGGTCAAAGAGGAAATAAACGTACTATTTAATCTTGGTCTCTTGTAGGACTTAGCTGATGAACTTGCCCTTGTTGATGTTGTGGAGGACAAGCTCAGAGGAGAGATGCTAGATCTCCAGCATGGCAGCCTCTTCCTTAAAACACCAAAGATTGTCTCTGGCAAAGGCAAGTAGTTGGCTCTAATGTGCTTGCTATTTCCAAAGGGGGATGGTCACTTCGGATCTCAAACCGGCCATCCAAGTCTAGCACTTAACCTGTCATCCGACTTGTTAGGAGGAATTTCTGTTCCTACAGAAATATTACTCAGCTGACATTGTTTCATATACAAGGCCAGTCCAACTAGGAATCCTCTTCTAGAGTTCACGCAGTATGGAAAGATTAATTTTTGCACCTTAGTGCTTAATCCTTGGCCATAAATGTCTGACAGCTTTAAGTTCAGTGGCAACCTGACTAGGGCAAATGCTAGCCATCTCATACCTTAGTTAATGTGCAGCTCCCATGTCTGCAGGCTATGAGGGCAGAGCTTCTTCCTTCTCTGTGAGGCACTGGCACTGTGTGCCATCCCAACGGCCACCCCATACTCATCTGTTCCTGACATGTATGGAGTACCACTGCCTATGTTCCACACGTTAAGATTCTGACATGCCCTTAAGGTTGCCTCTTGTAGCCAATGAGCCACAGTCTTAAAAGAGAACTTTCTATAGAAGCAAAATCTAGGGTATCACTTACCAGAAGCATTTCTGCACCCTCAAACTTTTGAGAATTTTAGATATTGATACTAAAGTGAACTGAGAACTCCTGTTCTGAATCATGCATAGAAGGAGGTCATGTTTGACATGCAGCCTTTTGTTTGCAGATTACAGTGTGACTGCACACTCCAAGCTGGTCATTGTCACTGCTGGTGCCCGTCAGCAAGAAGGAGAGAGCCGCCTTAACCTGGTCCAGCGCAATGTGAATATCTTCAAATTCATCATTCCCAATGTTGTTAAATACAGTCCCGACTGCAAGCTGCTTATTGTCTCCAATCCAGGTCTGTCTTGTGTTGCCTTAAGAGGATTTGGCTTAGAGAACAGTGTTTTCTTCAGTAAGGTGGTATGAGTATACTCCATATAACCAAGCAGAGGCTTTTAGAAGAAAATTATGCCCTGTAACCACATAGCAGGAAGTGTCAGCTTCACTCTCCGTGCTGGACTAGCTGGTCTTTTGAGAAATAAACCAAGTTGCCTCCAACTCATCTCTTCAGTCACCTTTTAAGGGATCTTCAGGACACAGTAAAGGGCACTGATAGTTACATGTGTAGCATAAACAGCCTCTCTGTTCTGCCTTTAGAACAGTCTTTATGGTAGCCCACTGCAGGGCCTGGCCATGGGTGTTATGCTCTATTCCACATAATGAGCATGCAGATAAAATCCTTAGAGGTGAACAGAAGATACCATCCTTGTTTTCAAACTGCTCATGTATGGCACTTATCTTCCCTGTTCTATTTACAGTGGATATTTTGACCTATGTGGCCTGGAAGATCAGTGGCTTTCCTAAACACCGTGTTATTGGTAGTGGCTGCAATCTGGACTCTGCTCGTTTCCGCCTCCTCATGGGAGAAAGACTGGGCATCCATCCCCTGAGCTGCCATGGATGGATTGTTGGAGAGCATGGAGATTCCAGTGGTAAGGGTGAAAGCTGGTGGCTGTTGGGAGAACTTCTTCTGATACTTGGATTGTGAGAAACAGTACCAAAAGGTACTGGAAAACATGTCTCAAAAAATTTGCACTGCAGCACATTAAGAATGTAAGTCCTGCTTTAAGTCTTCTGCTGCACGGAGTAACCCTAGATGATCTATATTTGACCTGAGTTACTCTGCTTGGAAAAGGTCATTACTGTAATATGAGGAGGCTAAAAATTTCTAGGCTAAGTTGTTCCCATAACTCTCAAAAAAACCCAAACCCAAACTGAAGAAGCAAGAGGGTAAAGGTCTCTGCAAGAGACTCCCAAAGATCTGCACTAGACCTACTGGTAGTCACTCAGTTGTCTTTACTGGCATCTCTTGATTACTTCAAGAGCTATATATAGGAACTGAAGTGCAGAGGCAAGTGTAGATGATAGGAGAAAGAGCAACTTTCTCCTTCCTTAACCTGTACTTTCTCTACCAGACAAGTCTGGTCTGTCTGCTTCCTGACACTGAGGACTCATTTGGAATCAACTCTTACTTTGAGAAACCTCTGCAAAATACAGATTTACTGTCACTTCAGTTCATGTTGCCTAGATGTTTTGCTGTAAAGCAGCAAAAGTAAAGCTGTTTTCAAACCTTGTATATGAAGAAGGATGTTTATGTGCTCCTAGATTCTCAGTGTGCAATTTTAATTGGCCTCCTAGGTTATGCTGTATTTGAAATCCTATCTAGATCATAGTGATGAGTTGCAGATTAATCCACACAGATCTTATGTTAACTGTTCATTTGAGTTTTCTTGTGAGATAATGGATCTCTGTGCAACTCTTCAGTACCCGTCTGGAGTGGCGTGAATGTTGCTGGTGTCTCCCTGAAGGCTCTTCATCCAGACTTGGGAACTGATGCAGACAAGGAACACTGGAAGGAGGTCCATAAGCAAGTGGTGGACAGGTAAATATGGATTATTTTTTTTTAGCACAAGTGATGAAGAGCTATAGTACTTCTGAACAGCAGTATCTGTATCTGATTCTATAAATACCATAGAAGCCCAAAACAAATACCAAATTGCAGGCATAACAGAACCTGAACTAGTATTTTAAGGAGTAATGTAGATTTAGCAGAGATGATTTTTCATGGTTAGTGAACTTTAAACTACAGAAGTGTTTTATCTTCCCAATTTCCAGTATTCAGAAAGTAGTATAAAATCCAAATAAATTCATTGCTGTTGAGTTCCTTTCAGTCCTGTCAGCAAATCAATCAAGCTTCTGATGCCTTCAAATTAAGGCACCTCCAAAAAAAGCTGCTTGGACAGACAGTATTTCAGCTGATGGTACTTGGTTTTTAATGTGTAACTTTTTGTTTGCAGTGCCTATGAGGTCATCAAACTGAAGGGGTACACATCATGGGCTATTGGCCTTTCTGTGGCAGATCTAGCTGAAAGTATCATGAAGAATTTGCGAAGAGTGCACCCAATCTCTACAATTGTTAAGGTGAGCAGCTCCTTTTTGCTAGCTTTTTCTGAGAGCTAAAAACCTTGGGACTTCTGAAGAACAGTAACGTTCCAGTTCAATGCCAACTAAATTTAGGTGAGGTTTTGTGATAGGGTATTCTAAAAAAAAATATACATAGACATAAACAAATTCTAGCCTAACTGTATCCTTACCTACCTTTCAGGGCATGTATGGAATTAAAGAAGATATCTTCCTAAGTGTTCCTTGTGTACTGGGTAATAATGGCATCACTGATGTAGTGAAGATGATCCTAAAACCTGAGGAAGAGGACAAACTAAGGAAGAGTGCAGATACCCTCTGGGGAATCCAGAAGGAACTACAGTTTTAAATCTATCCAAGCAGTTCACTCTTTGCAGTTTAACGGGTTTAGTGGTTTGTCTTACGTTGCACTTTCCAAGTAGGTCAAATCTTTCAGTGTATGTATCTCAACTAGAACACACAAACAGCTCAAATCTGAACAAATGAGTTTCCTGAAGATAGCATTAGGAAACTGTTCTAGGGTTTTTCCAGTTCAGATACCCATGTTCTTAGCCAGAGCTAGATAACCTAGTCAGTCTTGTACAGTGAAGTGGTATGACAAATTCAGCACTCAAAGCAGCACTGCCTAGAAAACCCTTTGCGCCTTTTCCTCACCTAATATGTGGTTCAGAACAATATTATACAGTGTGAAACCAAAGACTCTTCTTGCAGGTAAAGGATTGTCAAGCCAATTGACCAACCTTCTCTGTCAGCTGAATAGCTTAAATATTTCACTGTTGGTAGGTCCAAATGTATTTTCCTAACACTGCTTTGGAATTTTTGTGTATATTTTTTTTAGAGAAGATTATTTTTGTGTACTATATCAGCCTAGTTGTGAGTTTGTCTCCTGAGCATGTTTAAAAAATGTTAAGGTTTTCTGTATGCAACGAGACAGTGACTGTCCATGTGTAGTACCAGCTCCAACACCAAATAAACCACAAACTGTTACTTCTGTCTCCTTGTTTCAATTTGTAGGGCCTTGTCTTCAAAATGCAGCTCTGTGTGCACCCATTTAAGTCAAACAAGTCTCTTCATACTAATTCAATGCAGCTACTTGGTTGTAGGCTTCAGGTATTTATGTAGTGAATGTTTTAACAATCTTGAGGTAGGAATGAAGAAAGCATTATAAATACCCACAACTTAAACTTAATTCCCATCTTAATGCAATGAAACACTCCCCTAACATAACATGAATAAAGGAAGCATTTTTCCTTGTACACACTAAAATGTAACTATGAAGAAAGGCCTCCACATCAGATATGTGACATCCATAAAAACCCAACTTGCTGCCAAGCTCAAAAACGTATCTCCTCTGGAATAGAAGCCCCATACAGAAAAAAATGACTGAAGTTACTCCTCAAAGCCCATGGTAACTTAAGAGATGGAAAAATTAATGACCTCTGACTATATTCTTTTAAAACAATCTAGCTCAGTGCAATGAAGAGGGAAAGGCCTTATTCTTAGATTTTCTAACATTAGGACACAGCATGTAGCTTAAGCATGGAAACCCATCACCTGATTAAGTCCAGGGTAGATTTTTAATAAGGACTCAACATGGTGATACTTCTCAGAATGAAGTATTTTAGAATAAACTGGAAGTGCCCATCCATGAAGCAACTTCAGTAACAAAGGAAAAGCTGTAGCTACTGTACCACTTTCACTTACATGCACGTGACTGAAAGAGCATCTGGAAAGAGAGCACAGGGCTACAGTGACTATGAACAGTCACGTTCTATGCAGATGACAGGAAGAAGGTATGAAGCTATTTTCAAACCTTTCCAAGGATCCACAGGACTTAAAATTTTTACTCCATGAAGTCTCACCAAGTTTTTTAATGTGAACTCCAACCTCTTCAGATCCAGTGGGTGACATGAAAAGTCTTGAGAAAAGCACTGTTTTGAGCCATGCCAATTACTGCACTGAGACCAAGAAACTTCAGTTTTCAAGCTAGCTTTGCAGAGGCAGCCTACAAAAGCAAATAGAGGAGGACAGCAGTGTGCTTCTGAGAGATGACAAGAGCAGCACCACAAATCCCTGCAGCACTCCAAGCTCAGAGATGCTGTGTACAACATACCCTCATCTGCAGGCAGCACAGTGTAGCTTGTCACAAGCAGCTCTGTCCCAGCTAACACAGCCAGAACCCATCCTTCCTGTGGCACATTCTGGGATGTAGTGTTTTCTGCCTGGCAGGCTGTGCACCCAATTATGGTTAAGCTGACACTGCATAAGCCAGGCCTGTTTGTAAAGAAAATCATCATACACAGTTCTGTAGAGGAAGAAAATATGCAACAAGTTTTATTCAGCGTTAAGTCCACCAGCACAAAGGTTATGGGAGATAGAAAGTGCATTAATAAAAGCTAGTCTTTACCAAAAAGAAAATATATTATTGATTCAAAATATCTTACACTTGAATGATGTAATAACTTATTCTGGGCACCTACTGATTAAGAGAAATATCAGGAGAATGACTGCTTCATAAAAGAAATCTAACCTCCCAGTTAAAGTCTGAGAATTTAGTAGAGATCACTGAGTCCCGCAGTCTTCCTTGCTTTCTGCATTAATGCCCTCAGCTGGAACTGCTTGCGTGACAGAAGACGTACATGCTGCAAAAAGAAAAAATAAGAACAGCTAGCTAGTGGGAAAGTTTTGATATAATTTTAATCATATTGCAAGACAAATTTTTAAAGCATGACACATTCCATGACACAGACAGGATGTTGGTTTTCTGCAAAGACTAAGTGCATTAGTCTACTAAATGTCATTTTCTTGACTTAAAAAGGACTTGCAGATGAGTACCGAATGCAATCACTATAGTATTTTGTGTGTGTGTGATTTTAATTATTAACTCTGCACATATTCTCATCAAAGAGAAAAGCAGTAATATGTACTGCAAGGTGAGTCAGATTAATGCACTTCCTGTGGGGCAGAGAACAGTACTTTTAACTGCAGATGAACAGAACTAGCAAGCTGCATAAAAAAGTAAGTATGTCCCCATAGATCTGGTTTTATTTCATGTACCATCACCATGAACGTAAGTTCAAAATAAAGGAGTTACTAGATCAGATATTACGAAAACTTTGAGCACTAAGGACAGCAAAGAAAGGGAACAAATTGTCTAAGACTAGCTACACACACAAAACTAGCTGGCTTTTTTGTTTTTTGTCCCCCCACCCCAATTCTAACACTGCACTGGCTGCCTCAGCAGAAGCATCCACAGACTGCAGCTGAAAAGCTGTCCAAATACTCCAGTCACCCTTTAGTTTCTCCAGAATTAAGATGAAAGCCTAATGGAAAGCTTATGTTGACCCTGTTGCACCTGTCTAATGATCAATTACTTTGCATCTATGCTTTTAAATTGGTCTTTTATCTTAATTCTGAAATTCCTCTTTTAAAACATAAGTTTCAACATGTAAGTATCTTAAAAATATCCCAAGAAACCTACCTTTAAAAAGACATCTAGATCTATCACTCCACGTCTCAGTGCTTCCCCAAGATAGAAGATAGTGTCTTCAATTGCGTTTTCCTCTGCATATAAGTTCAGGATCTGCTTGTAAAGTGGTGCTGTAGGAATAATAACTTCATCTATGTCATTATTTTCTGATTGACTTTCCATTTTCTCTAGGGCAGAACTGAGCTCCTCATCCTTCTTCTTTAGAAGTTCAATGTTCTTGTCAACTTCAGCCTAAAAACAATTAGGATGTTTACTTCTTAGGTCTCAAGAGCTTAATGTCTCCTTGTGATAAAACTGTTGAGATTCATCTAAAAATCCTTCAGGATTTTTAGACATGCCAGTTGATTCTTTACTTCTCTACTCATCTCATTATGACATTTACAAAGGAAAAAGCCACCTCATCTATAGCTTACAGATTCTTTCATTTTAAAAAGATTAGACAATGTCAATCCATTACCAGTTTATAACGGTAGAGAAGGCATGCTAACAGTCTCTTATGTATTTTAATGGTGCCACATAAGGAAAAAACAATCATTTAAATTAGCTAGAGATAATAAAAACAAAGCCACAATAATTATTTTCTTTGGAAATGTGTTTTTGATTAGTCCTTTACAAGTTTGCTGAGCACAGATGAAACAGACACTTAACGGTACTGCCAGGAAAGAAATCCCACTGGCTTTACCCACTAATGGTACTATAATGTAACTGCATCTGTACGAGGTGTACATCCTCCTGCTACTTCTGAATTTGCCTCCTGATAATTTTGACGTCCCACAGCTAACATACTGGAAGACACTGTACACCACTGTGGTTTTCCTCTTACCACTCAAAGCCACGCAGACTATTATCTTATTCCACTCTCTGTCCTCACTGCCTTTTTTCCAGACTGGAGTCCTACCTTACCTAGTCATGCTTTACATGGAAGCTCTCCGATAAGCTGGATCATCCTTCTTGCCTTTGCATCAAACATCAGCAGTCCTATTACGTCCTTTCTTCCCAAGATAGGAAAGACTAGAATTATGCACCACATTTAAAGTGGGCACATGACAGATTTATATGGTGACATAAGAGTATCCCCCGTTCTCTAGTCCCAATAAACAACTTCTAATTATTTTTTTTAAACCGTATCTGAGCACTGACCTGGTTTTAGAAACTGCTCATCAATCCCAAAATCTTACTCCCAAGCAATAATTCAAGTCCAGAAACACAGAGACAATTATGAAATTATCTCATATCACTGACATCTTTCACAGAGAAGATGGGGAAAACCAATACTGTTCCTCTACTACAAAACAAGGACATTTGTAAGATACATGCAGGACAAGGTATCTTATGGTCACCACAATTTCTGACTTGCTTCTATCTGAACACACACACCTCAAATGGGAAAGAGAACATATATTTAAAAAGCTATACACTGGAAGCTTTTACCATGCTTAATAATTAATTAATTGCATGCTTCTGTTCACTACAGCTACTCAGAACTGTTTCTTCTCAGCTTACCACTTCTTGATCCAGGCGAGTTACCATCTCTTCCAGTTTCTGGTGTCCCTTCTTCAGGTCCTCTTCTGTCCGTTTCAAGGCATTGAGTTCTGCTTGTGCGCGATCCATTTCTTCTTTCATCCGCCATCTCAGTTTATCACTGACTGCTGAAATCAGGGAAGCTCGGATGGTATCCTCACTGATAGTCCCATCTCTACTGGGTCCTGCATAGGAAAATTCACAAGCATAAGATTAACTCTTTGGAAAAAAAAAAAACCCAACCCATCCCAGCTAACTTGCTGTATGTACTTTATCGATACAACAAAGTAAAAGAAACTGTTTTCCATAATAATTTTCAGAACCAATGAAGAGACCACACTGAGATAAAACATATTAAGATGCACACCAGTAAATTTAAGAGCACACATTCACTCACTCACTTTGCTATTTCCACATATCCACAGTCTTCCTTTATTTTAAAAATGGGCTGGCCATTTCCCCTGAAGACTACAAATGTTGTTAGTCCGAGTCCTTTTAAAGAATAAATTTCTGGTAACCTCCACAGGAATTCATGGATACACATATTCAACCACAATTAATGTAATGGCTGGCTCAAGGCAGTGAATTCGCCTATAGGTACTTTATCTTGAGCACTGCAACACAGCATTACAGTGTTCTTGGGGTAGGTCTGATATCTTTCTGATAATCAACAGCAATCCAGAACGTGGTTTAAAAATCTAAACTCTGCCTTAAGAAATAAGCATCTGGATGGAAAAATTAACAGTTTTCTGTTAGGGTTTCATCATAAATTAAACAAAAGTCATTATATTTGGACTGTCCGTGGTACTGCTATACTAACAAATGCCAACTGCTGTTGACAGGATGGTACACCTCCGAATCCTTACAACAACCAGAGGAGTTTTTTGACTTCTGCTGCTAACAGAACAAGGCTGCATAAATTCCTATCTCTTCCCTATGCCTTTTACTCTATTCCTGCCCACAAAGCCTACACCAAGCCAGAAATGTGCAAAAAGTTATGCAAATGACAGGGGAGTTATTATGCACATCACATTTACTAATCCATCAAATTCCTCTAAAATTAAGATGACATCAGATTGATAATTACTAATATGACCACTTTACTTACATACAAGTTGCACCTAATATGTATAGTTAAAAAAAAAAGCTAATTACTATTGGAAAAAACTATTTAAATATTAATCAATGGGTATAAAGATAGCCTTATGAAATTATAAATATTCCAATAATTGATTTGATTTACATCTCTGGCTTAAGCAATTCACCCTGTTTCCAGTCAACAAGATAATTTTCAATATTTAGCTAACTATCTATTAGAATCAGCAATAGCAGCTGTCAAATGGCACACGCAAACAAGCCCAGTGTTTATCAGTGCTGTTTCTTGTGAAAAGGAGAAAAGAACAGTACTTTCTACACTGAGAAGTCAGTCAGACTACTTGGGACAATGAATTTATTCCCCGTTTAGGACTTTCTGTCTAAGGCAGACAACTGTAAATATATACATGTTCCAAATCAAACCAAAAAGGTCCAGTTTCACTTGAAGAATAGCATTAACATGATCTCAGTTACTGTTTTAAGTAATGAATTATTCTCTAATGAAGTCAGAAACAGCCATCAGGTGTTTTTTTTCCCCCGATACCTCTCAGTCAGGGAGATTTTATACAAGGTTCACTTTACTAGCAACGTGGGGGGGGGGGGGGGGGGGGGGGGAGCACCACGCATACTGTGATTCAGTATTCTTCAGCTGTTCCTGCGTTATTTCTTTCACAATTTGAAGTGACAAAACTGATGAAGCTTAATTGTAACAAAACTTGTCTTGCTGTAGGGGATTGGACCCAGTTCTTCCAGATTCCAATTAATTTTTCTACCACAGACCATTATCTTCTCCTTTGAAGTGTTAAGTTTCTCTTTCAGAGAACTTTGTTGAAGGAAGCCATAAAGTAAATGTATTTTAACTGGTTAATACATAGTTCAGGAGTGGCTTTTTTTTCCTTGTTTAAAAACTTAAATAGTGACTCAGTTGGAAATAGAAGGAATGGCCTCTGGAGCTGTTAAGACTGAGGAGTCTTAATCTTTTTCATGGCTTGTATCTCAAGCAAAGCTAAATCTTTGGCCATTCCAACATACATGGTGGAGATGGTTACAGAAAAAAAAAAAAAAAAAACCCAAAACCAAACCTAAAATAGTTTTTTAAAATCAGGTGTTTGGCAAGTGGCTGTCTGTCTTCTGTCCCTATTTACTACTGCACATTGAGGAAACAGCCATTGTGAACCCACTTTATACCCTAAGTGAGATACCCAAGTGACTCTTCATTTCTTTCTCAGTACAATGCAAATGCTGAACCTTGGGACCTCCGGTGTATTAAACATGCTTCTTTATTCTATACTCAAGGAAGGTTCAGTAGCCCTGTGTTAGCAGATTGGAGGTAAAAGACAAAAAAATTTCCTTTGCTGAGGGCCAGGGATGTCTTCTTGGATGATACTGTTCTTCAGAGCTTCTCAGTGTTGATGGTTCTATTCAAAGACTTAATGGGGCACTCAGTGGGTAACCTGCACGAATCATTAGCATAAATTTAAATTTTGAACTCCAAAAGAACAAAGGTAGTCAATGCCCCTCCCAGAAGATATGCAAGGCACATAAAGTAGGCCCTAGTTTGGTTGGGAGAGGGTGAGGACAGGGACTATGTCCAAGGTAGAATTCCAGCTGCAGTGAGATTGTGAGTGAAAGGGCAGAGGTCCTGGGTTTAGATTCAACCCTTATGTCCTGGGATCCACCTAGGATGAAAGCACTGGTAGAGAATCCGTAAATGTTACTCTGCCACAAAGCAGTATGGAGTCACTGGTATTGACTTCAGAAGTCTGGAGAAGGCCCTGATGTGCTGTTTTGAGTAGGTTACATGTTTTTGAGTGCCTTTTTAAGGCTGGATCAAGTTTGAGATGTGGTGTTTTATGGGTTGGGGTTTTTTTTTGTGTGGTGTTTTTTGTGTTTTGTTTGTTGTTTGGTTGTTTGGGGTTTTTTTTAAACAATCTTGAAATGGGCCATACATCTGCTTCTAGCTTGACTTTGAACTACAGTACTGACACTTCCTAGTCATCTGGGTACAGGCTTGGACTTGTGCCTGTTTCATCACTGTGGCAG
Organism: Ceryle rudis; assembly: GCA_033439905.1. Taxonomy (NCBI): domain Eukaryota; kingdom Metazoa; phylum Chordata; class Aves; order Coraciiformes; family Cerylidae; genus Ceryle; species Ceryle rudis. Next base: position 3,663 of record JAAGNO010013777.1, on the reverse strand, counting down.
TGTATGAATCCTGGAGGTTACCAACAGATTTCTTACCAGGCATTATGCTTTTGACTTAACTGTTAAATCAGAGGCCACATCTGAGAAAGTGTTTCTCTTTTCTTTGATGAATTAAGCTAATTCTGCTTATTCTTCTGCCTTTGGGAGCTGTAGATGGAGAAACAAATGCATACATAAAGAATGATGTGGCTGATGTTTAGGTCCTCAAACACAGCGTAGAGTCTTGAGCTCTTGAGGAGCCAAGAGCTTTGATTCTTAAGGGGATCCAAGGGAGTATCACAACTTACTCTGCTCTTCAAGATCTTAGGTGAGGATGCAAGGAGATCTGTGGTACGTGCCCAGTTCCAACAACTGCAACTGAAAAATCACTGATTTTGTGTGTGTGTAGATAAGCATAGTCTCAAAAATCTTGTAATTAGGAGAATTATTATGATCAACTCACACTGAACTTTAATTCCTTGAATAAGAATCACTTTATTCTTCATTTTTACTTATATACTGGGGGCTGTAATTGCTGGCTTTGGAAAACACTTGAGCCAGAATAGGCTTAAGTAAAACTTTTTACAGGTCACTGGATTTTGTAATAGACTGCTGTCATGCAGGGCAGCAACCTGGCTGGTGTCATGCTCTGCTCCTCTTGAGCACTTAAGTGCTTCTTATCTGATGTGTGCTTCTGGTTAAAACTGTGTTAAGGGGGATTAAAAATTAAAGCCTATATGGTTGAATGTTTTGAAATAGAGGATGGGGATGGTATCATTCAGCAATGTAAAACGAAGCCTAGGAAAGGCAGGTTTAAAGTCAAATGGTAGCAAAAGCCAACTGTGAGAAGCTGCGATAGTGCAGAGCCAGACAGAACACCTTCCTGCTTTCCTTAGCTGCCGCTGGTTTCGGGCACTTCTAGTTCTTAATTTCTGAGAACCCCACTTGCATTATCACTAATTCTAATTAGTTTTTCCTATTCTAGACAGACAGTAAACTTTCACTGTTTCTCTTGACTTCTAAAGCCGTTTACAAGAAGAGCTTGTGCTGTGTAGGGCCTCCATAGAGCAATATTTCATAGAATGGTTTGGGTTGGAAGGGACATTTAAAGGTCCTCTAGGCCAACCCCCCTGCAGTGAGCAGGGACATCTTTGACTAGTGCAGGTTGCTCAGAGCCCTGTCCAACCTGACCTGGAATGTTTCCAGGGTTGAGGCATCTACCACCTCTCTGGGCAACCTGGGCCAGGGTTTCAGCACCCCCACAGTAAAAAGCATCGGTAAGTAGTATAAGAAAAGATTACTTGAGCTTGTAGGGCTTACTTCTCTCTCTTGTTTTGCTGTTCATAGGAAGGGCTGCTGCCAACCACTACTGCAACTTCAAAACAGATGGCATTGCATTGTAACCTTTTTTTAAAAATACGGAATTCTTAAGTGCTTCTTTCTGTGCCCCTTTCTTTTTAAGGAGACCTCACCACAATAATTCTTTACAACTTGCTAGAGAATTTCAAAAGGTCAGCAACAGAAGATGTAAGGGGAGATCAGTATTTGCTCAGATTTCAGTGGTGCCGAGGGACCAGAGTTAAGGTTCCAAGTGCTGTTGAGAAATTAGGCAAGTATCTAGCCGGATAGCTCGTTCTAATTAAAGCATATGCAGACATCGATTTTCTTCTATTCCCAACATAATGGATTTTTTTCCTCATCATTAATTTTTTTTTAATATTAAAAATAGAAATTGGTGCCAACTCAAAAGGGAATCGCTGGTAGCGCAGATTATGCAACATTACGATAAAATTGGGTTAAAATGAAGGTTTAAGGTATGTCAGGACTTAAGTCTTGTGGGATTCTTGGCGAGAAGGATGGGTACTGCTTTGAATGTCGCAGGATGGTCAAAGTGCAAGACGTCTTGGTAAATCTGAATTGCTGCTTGACAGTACCAGTAAGTTCACCCACTTGTCAGTACTCTGAAATTTTTCTCTCTCTTTTTGTCCCAAGGTGCAGTGCTACCCAAATAATGGGCCGCTGCTGCTGTACCACTTACCAGCAGTGACTGAGAAATCCTTAAGGCAGCCTGCAGCAGTAGCAGCTGCACATGGAATATGCCCTTGTTTCACTTGGTTTGGGTGATACATGTATTTGTTAATTTACATTTGCCAAGATGTGCTGGCCTTGTGTTTAACGGGCCCAAGGTCATCATATTGCCATGGTCTGTGTGGGTCTTGTAGATCAAGCTTCCTCTGAATTCCTCCTTCCTGCTCCCCTGAAAGTTTAATCTCCTAAAAAATTAATAAAATTGAAGTAAGTTTTCTCATGTTGCCAACCTGCATTGCTAAACTTATTTTAACTTTGGTCTGTATTATCTTCTCGTGTTGATTTTACTAGTGCATTTCTAAAATACATAAAGAAAAGCTATACATTTCTGCTTTGGAACTTTGTGGAGACGTAGAGTTGGCAACTGTTTAGGCAGTATTCTCTGGGGGAAGAAAATGTGTTCAGAGTGACACTATGACTGGTGTCTTAAAAGAAGGGTCTTTTAAGTGCTGCTAAGAAGGATTTTAGCAAGTCGTGCACTTCATGCCCAACAGTAAACACTGGGACCAGATCTTACTATATCTAATCTATCAGGAGATGACATACCAAAAGCCAGCAGTGTGCTGATTCTTAACACAGACTCCTGCAAACAGAAGCTTTATCATGGGGAACACTGATAAAATGGTACTTAATGTCCTTATTTCTGTGAGGTTGAGATAGTCAAGTTAATATTTGCAAGGTGAGCGACAGCAGGATTTAATACAAGCTGTGAAAATGGATTGAGCTTGAAATTCATGAGATGTTTACCGTCTCATGTGAGATAAATTATGGATAGCTCTAAGGAATTTAGAGTGTGAAATAAATACTTAATTTAGTCTTAATCACCAAATCACAAACCCGCTGAGGTTGGAAGGGACCTGTGGAGATAGTTTGGTCCAACTCCTCTGCTCAGAGCAGTGTCAGCTACAGCAGCTTGTTCAGGGTTGTGTTCAGTGGTGGTTTGAATATGTCCATGGGTGGGGACTCCACAGCCTCTCTGGGTAACCTGTTGCAGTGTCTACCCACCCATGTAGTGCAAAAGTTTCCTCTGAAATTGGAATTACTGTTTGTTGCTTTATGCCCGTTGCCTTGTGTCCTTACTGGACATCACTGGGAACTGAGATGGAACTGGGAACTGCCCCTGTCTTTACTGGTATTCGTACGTAAGATCCTCCTGAGCCATCTTCTCCTTCTCCAGGCAAACCATCCCAGTTCTCTCAGCCTCTCCTTGTGTGACAGGTGCTCAATCCTCAAGATTGTCTTTGTGGTTCTTCATTGGACTGTCCCCTTTATGTTCACGGCTCTCTCCTGCTGGGGACCCCAGCACTGGGCACAGCACTCCCGATGCCCCTCACCAGTTCTGGCTAAAGGAAAGTATCACCTGCCTCTGGCTGCTGGAAGTGATCTTCTGCCTAACACAGCCCGGGAGGCTGGTGGCCACCTTTGCTGCAAGGGCATGTTGCTGGCTCATGGTTACCTTGTTGCCCACCAAGACCTCCAGGTCCTTCTGGGTAAAGCAGCATTGTTTATTGAGGATGCAAGTAAAGGCTTCTATTTTTTTTTTTTTTTTTATAACTTTAAAATATTAAAGTATTTTAAGTCTTGTAGAATTATTAT
>JAAGNO010013775.1:0-30117 GCA_033439905.1 Ceryle rudis | reverse complement strand
AGCCTGTATTGATAGTGGGGATTGTTCTAGCCCAGGTGCAGGACCCTGCACTTGCTCTTGTTGAACCTCATGAGGTTCACCTGGGCATACTTCTCCAGCTTGTCAATGACAATCCGTCCCTCTGGTGTATCCACAGCACCACTCAGCTTGGTGTCATCTGCAAACTTGCTTATGGTGCACTTGATCCTGCTGTCTATATCACTGATAAAATTGTTAAACAATACAGGCCCCAGTAGGGAACCCTGAGGGACACCACTGGTCACTGCTCTCCATCTGGACTTTGAGCCATTGACCACTACCCTCTGGATGCAGCCATCCAGCCAATTCCTTATCCACAGAATGGTCCACCCATCAAATCCGTATCTCTCCAACTTGGTGAGTAGGATGCTGTGGGGGGCCATGTCAAAGGCCTTGCAGAAGTCCAGATAGATCACATCCACAGGTTGTCCCTTATCCACTGATGCAGTCACTTTTTAGAGGACCTGGAAAAAAAACTGTATCACAAACAAAGTCTACAGTGAGAATAATATTCTTGTTGGTATATCCTCCTCAGAGCATACAAAGAATTCTTGTTTACCTGTTTGTTTCTAGTCTCACTGTTTCTCCTTTTTTTTTTTTTTTTTTTAATTTATTTTATATTTTAATGGAATATTTCTGCCAGGTTCTACCTGGGGGATTGTGTTCCTGAATGTTTTCCATTCTGTCACTGAATGCCTGTCTTTCAGCAAAGTTTTGCTTTTGAATTTTCTTGTCTGTGTTGTAGCAGTTAATCTGCACATTAAGAATTTCATCTTGAAGGCTGACTTGCTGTTTGTCTTCATATAATTTGATTTAGAAGGTGGAATTCAAAATGTGTACTTGTTCCACTGTACCTCTCAAACAGCCTGGTCTTTGACACAATAAGTAGTGATCATCTTGCTCTTCTTGTAGAAATGGGTAAAAAAAAAAAATCAATTACTGGGAATTTTCAAAATGCTGATCAGTTAACTCATGGTTATAATAGAAGTTTGAAACTTTTAAGCTTTCAGGCTGCAGGTAATTCACCACTGTAATTTTCTTCTACTGCCAAAATACAAGAGTTATTCCTGGTTATAGTAAGAAGCTCTTCCTATTCAGCTGGCTGTGGAGGAGGCTTTTGGGGCCCAAAATCTTTGGGGCTCATTGTACAACATTTCTTGGATATTTTAGCTCAGACAGAAATTTTCTAGAAGGATCAACCAAATTGCTGGTAGCTGACATTGCCAACCACAGGGGATATGAGGCAGGAAGACAGATGGGGACTGGGCAGCTCCTTGTTGGGCTTTAGATTTCTACTACAGACAGGGCAGGCAATGGCCAAGTCTGGGTTAATGGTGCAAGAGGAAAGACAAATTAACTTGTGTCTCAACAAGAATGGCCTTCAGAGCTCTTCTCTTCCATGTTGACATAAAGATGCTTCTTACAGTTATTAAGACACTGATAATGTTTTCCATTCCTACCTCAAAAGTGGGGTTTCCATCTACCATTAAATATTTACCAGCTTGATTTTCTGTGCATGCAAAACTTCAATCTACAATAAAATACTCCATCAACCTCACAGCAGCCGGACTTCCAGCTGCCGTTCATGTGGAATTTCCTCCAATCACTGTCCAGGTCAGGCCACTTCCTCATTCCTCTGTCTCAGCCTGCACATCAACCCCCACAGAGGAGAACCTCCCTGGACCTGCTGCCCACACTCTTCTTTATGCACCCCAGGATACCATTGGCCTTCCCGACCACAAGGGCACATTGCTGTTCCATGGATAACTTATTGTCCACCAGGATGCCAAGGTCTCTCTCCATGGGCCTGCTTTCCAGAGGGTCATCCCCTAACCTGTACTGGTATATGGTGTTGTTCCTCCTCAGGTGTAGGACTCGACACTTGTCCTTGTTGAACTTCATTAGGTTTTCCTTTGCCCAGCTCTCTAGTCTGTCCAAATCTTGCTGGATGGCAGCACAGCCTTCCGGTGTACCCAACACTCCTCACAGTTTAGTATTATCAGCAAACTTACTGAGAGTACACTCCATCCCTTCATCTAGGTCACCAATGAAGATGCCGAATAAGACTGGACTCAGAACGACTCCTGGGGAACATCCCTACTTACAGGTCTCCATGTGGACTCTGAGGTTTTATATTCATTGTTCGCATAAATGCATGTCAGATTCACCTCTATAGGGGACTGACAGTTCTGATACAAGTCTATGGGATATCCACAGTCATGGACACCAACTGGAATACACTAAAGACTCTCAAATGGTTTCTCAAGTCTATACGTGTGAGCAACTGAAGGTCTTTAACCTTCATGAACCTACCAGGACTGGACTGGCCTTTGGGATCTCTCTCATCTGGAGTTTCTTAGCTGTCTACATTTCTTAGCAGTTTCTGGGATGTTTCAGTGTTGGCTGTTGCAGTGTGACATGACGCTTTTTAACTATGCAGCTCTGAATATGTGTGACTTGAACAGAATGCAGCAGTATGGTGATTACTGTCATTTATGTTACCTTTGAGCTGTATTATATCTTCTTGCCCCTTATGATGTACTGAAGGACTTTCCTTTTGTTATTTATTTTTACTTCTTGCCTACATAGATTTAAAAAATAATTTCTTATAATGCAATATGAAATTAATGCCATTTTTATGATATGCTTTTTATATAATTGGTTACAGTCCACCTGTAATGCCTGAGATTGGCATGGCCATTTGTAACATGGCAGCTAGTCATCTCTCCTGTCTGATCTGACTGGTTTATTGTCAAGAAACTGTCTTTGCTTTGATCACTTCATATGGATAAAAATACTCTCAAATGTTCTGAATAATATTTGCCTAGCAGTTTGCAATATCCTTCCATCATCCACTGGCATGGGTTATAGTTTTCCAGGCTCTTATGTTTTCTCCCCTAATTGTCCATCAGCATCATTTGCCTTCGTGTATCCAAGTAGTATATCCATCTTCTCTCCACCAGTCTCAAGTGACACAAGTGTTGTGTTAGTCCTCTTACTGAGATTACTCTGTCTATTACGATGAACAGACCTGCCTGGCAAGGGCTTACTCTATGAACTGGTGTTAATACATTTATAAGGAAAATGATCAGAGTAAGGATGAATATTCCTTATGCAGATGGTAATCCTTTGGTCATGGCCTTAGAAGTACAAAAATCTGTCAGTAGTACCTTCCAGTGAAGGAACCACCTAGAGGGGTCTCTATCTGAGGAGTCTCTGAAGTATGTTCCTGCAAATGTGGCTGTGATGAACTGGTCTTTCTCAAGGAAAATAATGAGCAATTTCATCAAGGAATTCCCCATTGGCCTAGTGCTCAGACCAACACAATGCTTAGGTTTTCATAGCACAAACCTATAGGAAAGAAATGTTCTTGTTAGATTTCACTAACACTGTGTGATATCACCAGACTTCAGTATCTGAGTTGACAGATGATTTAAAGTGCAAATAAACTATTAGCATAATTAGATTAGACATACTGTAGTGCAATTAGAATCACCACTGTCAGACCATTCTTCCTTAACAGAACTCGTTCAGAACATACCGTCTGCTTCCTGCTTCTTCTAGATTAATTAGTTACACGTATGGATGCTTGGATTACTTTATTATTGTCACTGTTCACCATTAACATCTTGCTACACTGGGGCATATTGTCATTCAGAAAGAGGTTCTGGAACTGACCTGGGTCCAGGACACATGCTAGTCCAGACATTCACCAGGCTAAAATGATAGTAAGGGTAGAGAAGAGGTTGGAATAGAACAGTCATAAATGGAAGGAATTAATAGATTTACTGTGAGAGGAGAAAGATATCAAACACATTGCTGCTTGGAGACAGATCTTGCTGCTTACAAACAGAGATGAGAAATGAATCTGAGATAAAGGAGGAAAGCTATTTAGGTTGGAGGGAAGGAAAAGATGAGGGACAGGACAGGAGTCCTGCCATGCTTCTCCAGTAATCTCCTCCTGTTGAGAATTCAAAGATCTCCACAGGCTTTGACTTCCTAAGGCAGGCTCTTGGTTTTGGTTGGGAAAAAAAAACTAAAAAATTGAAGTTTGTTTAGGGAAAGATCCTCAAACAAATACATCTTTGGAGCTGTCAGATGAAATGTTTAACATTCCCTTTTTCTGGATGAAAAATGCCATTTCAAAATAAAAAGTTGACATTAAATGAAATGTCAAATCAGAATGAGTCAACATTTCTAAAATATCTCCTTTTCTCAGCAATCTTCAACTGAAGCTATTTTCCAAAGATGGAACGAAGGCAATTTCCAGCTCCTTCCATCCAGACTGACATCATACTACATTTATTTCATAACCTACTATTTGCTAACAATTTTGGCCAGTGCTAGTCTTGCTTTTCTGTGAGGGAGGCTTACAAAATCATTTCTTACAAAATCACTACTTGGATGTAGTTCTACCTTGAGGAGAAACTGCTTGCTTGTGCATGCTGACAGAACAGAAAGTCAGCACGCGAGGAAACACAGTGCCTTCAGTTGACAGTGCAGCTGTCAGGTTAAGATGAGCACATTGGAAAGGGATTGTGTTGAAATATAGAATATACAATTTTTAGTCTTACCAAAAAATATTATATGCATTTTTTTCATGTTTAGCTATGGTGAAAACGCTGGCATTGCCCTTCATCTTAATGGCTAAGTCTTCAGCTGTGCACTGTTATCTCTTCTAATCTCCTCTCTGACCTTAGTTGGTAGTTCCTTATGGAATCAGAAGAAAAAGAACAGTCTGGTAATGTAATTCTGGTAGCATCCTCATGATTCTTGGATAAAAAAGACAACAAAAAGCTAAGTTACCTCGCAAGTTCTAATATACACCCTTAAAGGCAGAATCATTAGTTCCTTCAGTTTGTTAAATCTTTATTAAGTTGTTTCTCATAAAGAAATTGTATGAACTCTTGATAATCTGGTCTGGTAAAAATCTGTAACTTCCTGGTAACTTCCTGGTAACTACCAGACAAGACAAAGCACCTGGATAGATTATTTTGCCAGTCAGTATTTCAGTAGTTTAAGAATATATTCTTTGACTTTATGTGTAATTCAGAGAAATTTGTTCCTCTTTGACTAATTCTGACTGCTATGTTGATGTAAAAGAAATAATAATCATAGAATGGTTTAGGTTGGAGGAGACTTAAAGATCATCTAGTTCCATCCCCTGGCAGGGAACCTTCCACTAGATGAGGTTGCTGAAAGCCCCATCCAACCTGGTCTTGAACACTTCCAGGGATGGGGCATCCACAGTCTCTCTGGGTATCCTGTTCCAGTGTCTCAGCACCCTCACAGTGAAGAACTTCTTCCTTATATCTCATATAGATCTACCCTAAATGGCTAAATGGCTTTGAGTTTAAAGTCATTATCCCTGATCATAGAATAGTTTAGGTTGGGAAAGATCTTCAAGGTCATCGAGTCCAACTGTTATCCCAACACCATTAAGGCATGTCGCTAAGCACCACACACATATCTTTTACATACCTCCAGGGATGGTGGCTCCACCACTTCCCTGGACAGCCTGTCCCAGGACTTTACAACACTTTCTGTGAAGAATTTTTTCCTAGTACCTTTTTTTAGAGACCATTTACCTCTTGTCCTGTCACTTTTTACTTAGGAGACTGACCCTCACCTCTCTGCAACTTCCTTTCAGGTAGTTGTGGTGAGCAATAACGTCTCCCCTGAGCCTCCTTTTCTCCAGGCTAACCAGTTCCCTCAGCCACTCCTCATAAGTCTTGTTCTCTAGACCCTTCACTAGTTTTGTTACTCTTTGGACACGATCCAAAACCTCAATGTCTTTCTTTTCCTATCACTACATGCCCTTGTAAAAAGTCCGTCTCTAGCTCTCCTGTAGGCCCCCTTTAGATATGGGAAGGCTGCTATAAGGTGTCCCTGGAGCCTTCTCGAGGCTGAACAACCCCAGTGCTCTCAGAGTGTCTTCATAGGAGAGGTGCTTCAGATCCCTGATAATCTTCATGGTGCTGCTCTGGAGTAGCTTCTATAAGTCCACGTCCTTCTTATTTGGGGGCCTGAGAGCTGAACACAGTATTCCAGGAGGGATATCATGAGAGAAGGGTAGAGGGGCAGAATCACCTCCCTCGACTTGCTGGTCACACTTCTCTTGATGCAGCCCAGGATACAGTTGTCTTTCTGGACTACAAATGCACATTGCCAAGTCATGTTGAGCTTCCTGAGTAAGAGGATAGTCTATTCTGTAGTAATCTTTTTTCAGTGTATCTCTCAATTCTGCGTAATAAATTGATAAAATTTATGTATTCTTGTTATATAAAAGGATGGATTCATACAGTACTTAAAGGTGGTGCAAAGAGGCAGGCTTAAAAATTCACCAAATAGGTTTATTCAATATATGATTGCTCAAGGACTTAGGACATGGATATATTCTTTTAAGCATCCCATCATAATTACATTTAGTGCTAAATCAGGAATGACAATTTGAGATACTGCTTTTCTGTTCTTCTGTCAATCTGCCAGTTGCAGGAGAAGATGTTCTTACTTTCTAAACCTGGCATTTCAGCCCTAATTATGACTGCTTGAGCTGGTAGTTTGTTCAGAGCCCTTCTATGAACAAGTTGCATGAAGCTTTTGCAGTCCTCTTCTTCAAATAATTTAATGGCTTGTTGGTTTCATTGCAATATTTTGAATGCGAACTGGGGAGATAAAGTGTTAAGCTCAGTTCCTGTAGTGCTTTCCTCTGTATTTTTTCCACAGTCTCTTCATTTTATTGGACCTGAATATTGGATGTGCCACACTTCAATATGTTATTATTAGTGCTACACTATCCAGATGATAAGCAGATATTTTTCATTCAACTTTTAAAATGAGATCAGTAAATCAATTTCAAAATGAGTTTTACAAAGCTGAGATTTGTTTGCACCAGTCACCTCAAATGATAAAATATCACTTTTATAATATATAGCACATTTAATTATATATATAATTTATGGGTGTACCAGTTCATTAGAAATCTGGCTAGAAAGCAAAAGAATAAGAGACTGACTACACAGAAATTCACCTTATTGAAATGTTATCTCTCTATATTCATAGTTCCACTCTCCATTGAGTAAAATGCATGCTAATTTTTTTTTTTTTTAATGCTAACATACTCTAGAAGAATAAAAGATATATATTTGCTTTTTGAATTTTCTTTATCTTACAGCAGGAATTGTATTATCTCCCATAAGTTGTAGAGCACCCTGTACAATGTATTTCTCATTGTAGTAGAAATCAATGAGTAGAAATTTTGGAAGGTCCTTGAGCTGATTGTCAGCAACATATCCTTAAAAAGAAAACTGACTGCAAATAAAGTTTTGCATAGTTCTTTATAAAATAATACCATTCCATTGTGAAATTCTAGTCTCAGTGAAGACAGTGAGAGATTTTGAACTGATTTAAGATTTTATCTAAGAAATGTGTATATAATGTGCTACTTCTGCCCTAATCTTGTAATCTGATTAATGAAACTTTATGGAAGAATTTGTCTTCTTTGAGGAAATTTTTAATGTTTGGATATATTTCTGTATTTATATTTATTTATATTTCTCAGAAAGATGTTGTCTGCTTTTAACATTTTGATGATTTCCTTCTAGAATGAAATAGTTTTTCTGGACTGTGTCTTGCAAGAAGCTACATCTTTTTTTCTGTTAAATCTTTTTTAAAGTTCTTTACCTTCTTTGACCATGGTTGTTAAATTCGTCTGTTAAACTCCAAATTACTCAAAAAACCCTCAAGAACCTTTGATGACTCACTTTAAAATTCTGAAAGCACAGTGACATCGCATGAGAATAAGTGCTTTGTATTTGCGCTTTATGGTGTGTTTTATTTTTTGTTTGTTTGTTTGTTTTGTTGGGTTTTGTGTTTTGGTTTGGGTTTGGGTTTTTTTTTGTTTGTTTGTCATTATTGGTACTGCCTGACTACATATCTGTCCTGAAAATTAATCACTTAGAAGTAATGAAAGTTACAATACTACATTCAAAAGATTTAGGTTTTATAAAGTTAACTTTAAAAGTTCATGCTTAGTAGCACTATATTCCAAATACTCTGTTTAATTTTCAGTATTAGAAGTATAAACATGTAAGAATCACTTTAAGAAGTCATTCTGGGACATGTGAGATGCATGTATTTCTAGAAACAATGAACCCACTATTCTTTGGATGGAGATTCAACTATTTGTGTGGTGAAGTTTTTGTCTCTTGCTGACTTCCAGCAGAGGATCTCCATACAAAATGCATGCAATGTGCAGGGCTCTACTTTTGGAAGTGGCATGAAACAGTCAAAAAACCTTTCATTCTTACTCTGTTTCAGAGTGTAGGATTTACAGTAGACACACTCTGCAAATCATTTTCTCCCTTTTGGAAATAGCTGACACTTATTATCTACTCATTAGAAATTTTTTTTTGTTGATTTTTACGTCTTAGCAAGTTTCACTGAGTATAGGTTTCAAATGTAGGAGGCAAAACACCTCTTCCTTTGAAATCTTTTGAAATCTAGAGAACAGTGCTGTAACTACAAATCTTCACCTTTTACAGTGTATCCTTATAGAAATAGCCTTCATCAGTATGTAACTGAAAAGAGCAAGTTAGGTTTATAGAATGGTACATGGGAAGTGTCTCATATGCTCTTTTCATGTTAAAGATTCTGAGGCTCACATTTCAGATACTGTTACCTTTAGAATTGTCAAACATCCTGGGACTTTTCAATGCTAGGGAATTGTGTCACTTGAGTTTCAGACAGCAAGGCTAAGGAACTCAAGAGTAAAACTTCAGATATGGAGAAACAGTGGTGGACATATTAACACTTTCTGATGAATGTGCAACTTCCAAATGTTTATGCTATTATGCAGGAAGAAGTATTGGAAAGAAAATGTTGCATCAGGAAAATCATTCTGAACTCAAAAACTGATGAGCATGTATTAATATTGAAGAAGTAAAGAAGAATATTGAAGAAATGAAGAATATTACTGAAAAAAATCCTTTTTATGTGAATGGAATTGCAGAATGGTAAATTAGACTAGCATCAATTTGGGTGGTACAGGGTAAGTAGAGGACAGAAACAATGGAACTGAGTGCCATGGAAAGTCAAGACAGGTCTTAGTAGCAGTGATGATCAGGCTGATCACCATCACTAAGCATCCACAGACTTGTCAGTAGTCCTTGCTCATGCTCCTATGGTACAACATGAGATTGACTCATTTTCTGACATCAGGTGCGAGCAGTATATGTAACCATTAGTGTGTCAGGGTGGACTATAAACAGACAGTGTAGAGGAGCCGAGTTGGTGATGCTCTAGAACTAATATGAAGAGTTAATGCTGAGACTCTGAGACAGCAATTCGCTAATTAGTAGTGTTGCTGAAGTTCTGTTTAATCACTTCAACATTCAGGGGAGTGAAGTGTACCTGAAGTACCAAGGTGTAGTGCAGTGAGAGCACTCATTACCATTGTGCTTTGATATGTAGATCAAAGACTTCTTGCATCTAAAGATGCGAGCTGCCATTGGAGTCCATACTAAACACCTGCTTGATCATGTGCAACTGATTGTGTTATGTGTTTCATGTCTTTGAGGAGTGCATTTAAGAACCAAGCTTGCTCAGTGTTTATTGGTACGATGATATGAATAATTGCTATAGTATTGAAGTCAGCAACATTAGGACTTCTTAGCAGCATCAAAGAAAAAGTTGGATTATAAGAACAGAGAGTACCTCTGGCTTTACACTTTTATCCATCCACACAATAAAATCAAATCTGTGAAGTAATATCACATCCGTTATTCCCTTAAAAGAAACGGAACTGAGTAGTTTCTTGTATGTATTTACCATATATTTCCCAAAGTATTTATCCTGTTTGTGTGGAAAGATGCCCTAGGCATCTTCCAATTTAAAGAAAAGTTAATGAGCATAAAATGTGTCAGTAGTTTGTACACCAGTGTCTTACATCTTCAGCAACAGTAATTGGGCTAAGTTCAATTACAGGTCTTTTAGAAAATAAAGATGGTATTTTATTTGATACTTCAACTAGTGTGTAACTCAGACCCATGTTTTAGGAAAGAAAGAGAGTTAGGTAATGTGCTTAGTCCCCAGGCTTTGTTATCACAAACCCCCCTGAAATACCTCTGGAATATTAAACAGATAAACTGTTTGGGTTTTTTGAAAAAAGGTTAAACAAAACTGATCAAAAATGGTGAGTGGAAAAGCTTGCCCTGTTCTCAGTTATTTTAAATGGCCAGACCTGGAGTCTGCATGTGTGTCTGTGAGAATGAAGTTACAGTTGTTCCTAAATTAGCCTTGGTAACCAAAGGACCAGTCAGGTGAAGGTTTAATGTGAATGTCAACTGTCTAAGCAACATCTCTCCTCTGTTTCCTCATTCATACTTTAGGATTTCAAAACTTCATTTACTCCTGTCTATATTGTCCATATTCTCAGGCCAGACCATGCTTTGTGACAGTTACTGTTCCCATCTTGCCCAGAACATTCCCTTGCATGGGTTGTGAAGACAGCTACCTGTCTTTTCCCTCAGAAAGTTTTCTCATCTATGGTTCATATAGTGGTTTAAGAGTTGGGATTGATATATTCTGCTAAAGCTGCTTAGCTCTTCAAATGCTCAAAGAAATTGAGATAGACATGGATCACTACCATCTTTCTTTGGGAGAAAGGTCCACCTGTTTGTAAGAGAAGCTCCTGTTCCTGTGATTTCAACCAAAGAAGGGACTCATCTTGCAAGATGACAAATTCCTCACTCTTTTTGGAGTGCTGCCTGATATCAGTCTTTTAGCAGCTGTAGAGCTGAGCCCCTGACCTGGCACTAGGCATGTTTCCTTCCACATTGTGTTGACCTCTGTCACTAGGTTTTACTACTTTCAGTTGCAAACACAGCTTGGCATTTTCTGCCTGCCCAGAAGTGAGGCAACCCAGATCTGCTGCTCATTCAGTGATGCTCCTGACCAGACACAAGCTGCTGAGGGCCATGCATTTTGTTTCAGGCCCGAGGTTCTGCTAGCATCCATAGGGACTGCAGGCAGGGGGAGGGAAGAGTGACTGATAGCCTGGGGTACCACACGTGTGTCAGTCACTGAGTGCACTCTAACACTTCAGTCATCCCTGGGGCATTTCTGCAACTTGTATAAATGCTGCCTTCTGGAGCGAACTGCTTTCCTCTTACAGAAGTCACAGAAAGCTCTTTTTTTTTTTTTTTTTTTCTTTCAGCCTTATGGCTCTGGGACTATTGTGTGAATACTTACACATGGAGCAAAACGTGGATACCCTTTGCCCTGCCTAGGGCAGGACTCAGGCAGTCATAATACTGTGAAGTTGCAAGCATGTAGTTTTCATCACCATTGGAAATCTTGTAAGACAACTGATTTAAGAAGGGGTTGGTGCTTGGTGGATCATGATATATGCTTACCTAGTGACAAGAGAAATAGAAAACTGATGAGCTGTGCTTTGGTTGAATTTGCTGAGCTTATGCAATAACAAAAAGGACAACTCAACGCTGTCAGAAAAGGATTCTGTCAAGTAGCTAAGGTTTCTACTTTATATTTTATTTTTGCATATAATTCTGTGAAAACTTCCTACCCTAGCAACAAATGTCTCTTATTAGAATCAGTTATGCCTTTATTTCCACTTTTAAATAGCTAAGAAAACTGCAACCACACAGTGAGATCTAGCTTGTACTGCAAGAAAGTGGTGTGGTGTTTACAGCCTGTGCTTTGATGTTGCAATAACCAGTTATTTATTTGTTGTTCCTTGCTAGACAAGCTCTTTGTTATGAATACATAAGTCAGCATCTGAAAGCTGCCTCAAGGTGGTCACCTACAGCAGGTCTAATTCCCATTTGGTTACCTGGTTTAGATTCTGGAAGAGAGCATGGCTTATGCTCCATATAGAAAGAGCATGGTGCAGAGCTTTCCTGTAGGTCTTGTCAGCAGACAGTTTATTTCTTCTGTCATGCACCATGTACCTGGGTTGCAAATGCATGACTTGCACATAGGAGAGTACCTTACTCCCATGTCCTCAAACCCTGGTCCTCTGGTGTGCAGGTTTGACAACCTTTGCTCTCAGTGTGAGCAGAAAGAAGACTGTAGGGGAAGATGCATGTATGCAACAGGGAAGGAAAGTGATTGGGAATGCTTTCTCTGATCATAGTTTGTGCCTAAATCTGGTGAAATATGAACAGAACAGGGATAAGTGCATCTTCTGTAGTATTAAAAATTTGCAGTTAGAATATATTCCTAGTGCTTGAAGAAAGAACAGGTGAAATGCCCAGATGAAGGTTGTGCTACCAAGACAGCATGTTTTTCTTCCTCTTTTTCCTCTGGGCTGACATTGTCCTTTCTGACTTCATCCACCTTCTTCCCTTACTGCTCTCACAGTTGCTGCATATCATCTGCTATCTCACCTTCCCTTCTGCATGCTGCCAAGTGCTTTGAAAGACTTCTTATCACTTCCCATCAAAGAGCATATAAATGACATCTCCTACTCCCATTCTAATGATTCCAAATTCTGTTCCTCTTCTTTGTAGGTCCCCAGTGTCTGGCCAACATAAAATATACCAATACATCTACCATCTCCTACTTTCTTCTGTCTCCTGTTTTTTTATTTAATGTGCAGTCTTAGTATTAGTAAGACAGTTATTTTAAGTTTAGCAACAAATTACAAAGTTTATTATAGTACATGTATACATAAGAAAGTTCTTCAGTAGATTTTCTGACATAAAGTAAATAGAAGTCTAGAGGTTTTCCTTATACTTAAAATATCCTGTAACTGAAGTGTAAAAACAATGCACTTAAGTCCTTCAGACCATTATCTTCTGAACATTATTCTGTGGGACAATAGGCCAGTGACAGATAATCTCACAAGTGCTTCTTCAAAATAAATGAATAAAAACCCCTCTTTTTCTTTCTCCCTAATAAATAATCAGTGACAAACCAAAGACTGAGGAAATTGACACATGGAGCCAACTTGAAGTGTTGGATAAAAAACATTTTATTGTTAGAAGGGAGGAGAATCACCTTTAAAATTTTTAGCTGTATCCAAGCAGACTGCATGGTTTCTACAATGCCAGGATAGAGACTTCTGGAGAATAATTAAATTTCACTTATGAACAGTAACTTTCTATTTAGCATATTTTCCCCCTTGATATTATGGCCATTTTATTGCCAGTTACATATGACTTCCTGAATTTATACAATAGATTAATATATCAAGAGACATACTCATGTCAATCATGCATTTTTCAAAGCAGTATAAAATGGATTATTTACAAAAAGTAGATGTACTTATGCAATTAATTTGCTGTGAATATGCTGTATAAATAACTTGTGGATTGGCTGTGCATTGACCTTTAAAAAGTTGACTTTAGTCTGAGCTCCAAGTATCCCTGAAGACTGAACTAATTGATACAGAACTAAACCTGAATAAACATCATAATAAGTAGACATTGACATGAGTGACTGTTACGGTCAAAGTAGACTACAATTTCAGTGTGTGCGTTAAGATAAAGCAGTTTAAAAATGATGCTTGAAATGAAAGGGGTAAAGTAAACCAATGAAGACTAGACTTAGGTCAGCTTCAGTTTAGCTGGGGTCAGTTGCCATTGAAAATTATGGTTTTAACAAGCAATTCTAAATGATTTGGTAATTTATTTTATTCCTAGTGGACAGCTGTCTGCTGACTGACACTTTTACTGGCTGTCCCAGATAAGACCAAGGGTTGAGTCACTAGCCTGAAATATTCCTCTGGAAGCATCATGGATTCAGTGAGCCCTCAACAAGTCCAGGACAGAGTCTGGGGATCCAGCTTTCTGTGACTATGCTATTAATTAAATAGACCCAGGACCCTTTTATGATAGAAAGGGAAACTACTCAGATTATTTACTACCCCATCCTGAAAAAAGTTTAATTATTCCCTTAACTGCTCGTGCTGAGCCTTTCAGGAATGGTACTTGCCTTATGCTGACTGTCACATTTTCCTGGAAAAAGTGTTTAGGGAAGTGCCCCTTAAGAGTTAAAAGCATGCCATGAGAGACTCTGTTTATCAGTAGAAACATTTAGATTCCTGCAGAGCTCACTGGCACTGCTTCATTTACTGGTATGGACACAGTCTGTGCCTACAGGAAGTATTGTGTTGGTGCTCCAGCCCACAGCTGGATTTTTGGGTAAAGCTGCTTCAGGTTAGGCTCCCATGATGGGTTGAGGCAGGCTGGAGGCTCAAGGCGTGCTGCCATGGAGCCCAGATCTGTCCAGGTTAAGAGCTGACCATGTTTCTAGAGTAAATGTTTACTTCTGAGTCACTTGTCCTGAGCTCCTTTTACAACCATTGGAGTCTTAGGGCATGGGTCCCCCAAACCCAAAATACATGAACTGTGCCTTACAGGAAGTATTTCTCACCACTGAATATAGAGTGGATGACCTACCAGCACTTGAAGTGGCATGCTATGTTTGCCACTCCAGGTTCTGTGCTTACTGACATGACTCAGCA
Organism: Ceryle rudis; assembly: GCA_033439905.1. Lineage (NCBI taxonomy): Eukaryota > Metazoa > Chordata > Aves > Coraciiformes > Cerylidae > Ceryle > Ceryle rudis. Next base: position 15,611 of record JAAGNO010013775.1, on the reverse strand, counting down.
GCTGAGATATGGGAGGGCTTTCAGTTCATGGGAAGTTTGGGAAGGTTTTGATTTTATGTGGATACCAGGCTTAAACTGGCTTTTGAGAAAAATTAATTATTATGTGAAATAGAACACTGGCTTTTCGGACAGAAATTTATTTAATCTTTTTTTGTAGAGATAATGACTAATCATACCACCAGATTCTGGAGATTGTCTTGCTTATTTTACATCAAACAGACTTTGAAACAGACAGTACTCCAGAAATAAATATGAAACAGTGATTTTAATGAGGCTTTGCTCCTTTTGTGTTTGTGTCTCTTGCCCTACTGTTCTAATGTTTACATTTCAATGTAGTTTCGTGCCCAATGTTGACCTCCTTAAAAAGGAGTTTGGACTGTTTTTTGAAACAGTACAACATTGAACAACATGCGTTTCACAGAGGTTTACATTATAGGTGAATTTGGGCATGTTGCACTGGTTTGTTCAAAGCACCAAAGGAGCTGTACCAGGCATTTAGAAGCCAGGAATGCCACTGTATTCACTGTTTTGAATCATAACAGCAGAGTTCAAAAGTTAATCTGAGCCTCCTATACCAATAATATACAGTAATGTACTGAAACCAAATTCTTTCAAGTTTCATTGTTAGTTCTCAAGGATCCTCACTGGTAACTGTTGCTAATCCATTTTCTTGAATATTGAAGCAGTCACAGGAAAAGATTCTGGATTTCTCTTGGGCTCATGGAGACAGTCCCAGCAAGTGTGTCTTTGAAAAATTCTTTGTAATAAAGAGGGCAAGTGAGTCTTGTACAGGGTCAAACAGGGATCACAAAATGAACACTTGAGGTTATCTTCTGATCAGTTAAAATTACGCTTTGGATATTTTTAAAGACTTTGATGTTATGAACAGTTCAGTAACTGATTTTATATTGCAATGTTTTAGCTTAGAAGTTTCTGCAACATATATTTTAATAAAAGATAGTCTTTAACACACACACAGAATCAAAGAATTTACTTCTAGTGTGTATTACAGAAGTTTGAAAAGACAATGTAAATTACAACACTTGGAAGAAACTAAAATATTTTATGCTAACATAGAAGCTTTCTGAAAAATAGTTGCTGATGCCAAAATCAGACTAATATCTAGGAAAGCACCAGTTCTAAGATTTATTTCCTTATTTTGACAGTATCATATATATATCTTATCTGCTACCCACAAAAACCCCAAATCCATTCACACTGCATACAATATGCAATCCTTCAGTGATGGTGACCTGTGTAAGTCAAAGCTAGTATTTGGAAATCTTTTCCTGTGTAATACAAACAAAATCAGCTGTGGAACTCTATAGGTACAAAAGTCTTTTATGGCTGAGAGTTTAAAGGCATTTCCAGCAATACTAGATATTTACTATTAGTAAGAGTAGTATTTGCAGTTATATAACTAATGCTGTAGAACTGTAAACCTGTATTTATCTCATGCCTGAGAACTAAACTTTGTCAGGAATAAAGGATAACAGGGGATTCTTGTATTTTTAATTCAAACTTCTAGTACAGTTGGAGATGATACACCAAAGATGAATTATAACCCTGCACACATTCAAATTTTCCTTCATATTGAATATTGTGTGCACCCTAGTCCCCTCATCTCAGAAAGGATGCATTAGACCTGGGGCAGGTTCAGAAAAGGGCAACAAGCACAATCAAATGTGTGGGCTGCCTCTCATACAAGAAATGGCTGATCATGCTAGGGCTCCTCAATCTGAGAGAGATGACTTGGGTGTATAAAATAAATAACCGCAAAAATATGAATGTCATGAAGTGGGCAGAGAAAGATTAATTTACCCAATACAAAACACAGGAAAAAAAACTAGTAAGAGCTGGGTTCAAATCGAGGTGAAGTAGGTGATTCTCCAGTCAACAGATAGCAGCCTTTTGTGGATACTTGCAAAAGACATTGTGAACTTCTGTTTACATTCACTCAGCTGGAGTGAATGTGAAGAATGAGTGGAAAAGTACTTAGGTAACAGATCCATTGTGATTTACCAAACAGACACACTGTGTCAAACTTAGGAAATACTTGGAATAAAAATAGTTAGAGCCTATGAGAGTATTAGGAAAGAATGTTATATGCTTTCCTTGTTTTTACACCTCCCTTTGTCCTTCAGCTAGATGGATTCTTGCTCTGAACCAGAGGAATTCTTATGTTCTTATTCTGGGTCAGATCCTGAAGGATAATTGATACCTTTCTCTATTTGAACGGATTGTTTCAAAGCAACAAAAGGTATATGCGTTGATTTTTACTACAAAAAAGTCAACATAAGCAGACTAAAATAAAAACTTAGTGGTGCTTCTGGTTTCTTTTAGTCCCTACTGTTTCTCAACCTGCCACACAGCGGATGGGGGTTGCAGTCACTGGTTAGCTGATGACCCTGATTACATTTGCTGTGATTCTTGTAGAGAAATATCTTTTATTCCATTATGGAGAATTAAAGAAATCTATCCAAGAGTTACGCCACCACCTCAAAGTGAGTAACTGTAAACTACTGGAGACAATGGTCTTGGACCCATTGCATAGAATAAGACAACATTGCTTCAAAATACAACAATGTGTCTCTAATAGATAAAAGAAGCACGAGTCAAATAAGACTGATTTTTATTTTTTTTCTCTGGCAAAATATCAGGTTTCCTCTCTTGGCTGATGAATGCTGTTAAATACAACTATATGTAAGGGACCATGCAAAAAAAGAAAGGTGCAGGTGGTTCACTTCCAAATATTTGTAGATAATAAACTAATTCAAGCTTTATTTAGATGTTTTAGACTATTCCAGTGTATATCTTTGAGTCTTTTGAAACAATCTGAACAGACAGCTTAAGTGTCACTAATATCATTAGGGTTTTAGTAGTTATTAATTCGGCCGTTTTAACTTCCAAGTAGTGAGATGCAGTTTTACTTACCAATTTTATTCTCAAAATGTTTCAAGAGGTTGCTGGTGTTAGCATATTTGAGTTTTACGTGTGCCTCAGCATTTCCGCAGGTTAATAATGTCCTGAAGGCTACAGGATTTTCTTTTGGTTACCAAAATTACATATGCATTATTGCAAATGAGTTCTGCCACAAAGGAATTCATAATGAAAACATCAGAGGGAATTAAAGTGCTTCTTATAATACTTGAGCTTGCTCCATTAATCTGAGGGCAAAATGAATTGAGTCATTATGTTCCCAGATGGTATTAGGGACCAAATGGGCAGCCCTGTCCCAGCTTGATATTTTTTTTTCACTGTAAGTATTTTTTTGCTGGGGGAGCAGGTCAAGTTCCAGGGCAGCAAATCCATAGTGGGTAATTGAAGTCCCCAAGTAATGTTTTAATTCAAGTTTTAATCTTTATGCACAGAGACAGCAGGTCATTGTTAACTAGCAAGAGAAGCAGAAAGATTAAGAATGTACACAGTGCATTACCTTGAGAGGAGAGTGGAAGAGCGTTAAGTATCTTTCACTGTCGAATCATTTGGCTTTAAAGAGCTGTCTTCTCATATCTATATGTATGACTTTGTTGTGAATTCATTGATGTCTGAAAAGTGTCTGGAAACCATCAGGCAGCATAATATTTATAACAGTGTTATGTTAATTTTGATTTTCAAGGAGATGAACAATCTCTAATGAAGCCAGCTGATCTACCTGGAAAAAACATACAAAATTTCAAAACTGAAATAGGAGCAACAAACTTGGAGCTTGCCTTGGTGGGTTTGTAGGAGTGTGATATAGTCAATCTGCCAGGCCTCTTTGTATTTCAGCCATCATCCTCCATACCACTGGGGCTTTAACTGCTTGGCTTGTTTGATTGCAGCACAGGTTTCACATTTATGGATAACCTCTGTGATAATGTCCGTGGTAAAGTCCCCGCCTTGATCTTGAGCCCATCTATTGTTATATTCCTTCCTTGATGACCTGAGGTGTCATAGGCCCACTGAGCTATGAATAATTCAAACTTGTGTTTCTAGTCCAAATCCATCTGAGCCACTCTGACCTTGGCAGCCTGATCCACCCACTGATTGTTTTGATGTACTTCAGTGGCCAGACTTGGGTACATGGGCATCCACTTGATGTACTTTCACAACCAGATTCTCTACCTGAGCGGCAATGTCTTGCCATAATCCAGGATTATCTCTGTGCTGCCAGTTGCTCTGCTTTCATTGCTATAACCACCTCCATGGGGCATTTGTCACCATCCATGAGTTGGTATAGAGATAGACCACTGGCCACATTTCTCACTCAGCAGTATCTAAATCCAGTTGGATGGCTTTCACTACTGCAAACTGACTTGATTCAGCTTGTCCTTCAGCAGCATCAGTGAATTGTCACGTGGGACACCATTGATAATTTCCCACAGTGCGACAGGACCCACCAGCGAATAGGGTGTATCACTTCTTGTCATCTGGTAGTTTATTATATGGTGGGGCCTCTTCAGCACCTGTTACCTCCTCTCCCAGTGACATACCAAAATCTTTGCCCTGTGGCCTATTTGTGATCATCAGCCTGTGGAATGACCCATGTTGAACTGCCTTATGGGGGAAGGACCTGTGTTTGAGAAGTTCATGGACTGTCTCCCATGGGAGGGACCCCACATGGAGCAGGGGCAAAGTGTGAGGAGTCCTCCCTCTGAGGAGGAAGGAGTGGTGGAAACAACATGTGATAAACTGACTGCAACTTCCATTCCCTGTGCCACTTGTGAGGGAGGAGGTAGAGAAACAGAGAGTAAAGTTGAGCCTCAGAAGAAGGGAGGGGTGGAGGGAAGGTTTTCTCATATTTGGTTGGGGTTTTTTTTGTTTGTTTTGTTTGTTTATTTGGGGGGGGGGGGTGGTGTTTGTTTGTTTGGGGTTTTTGTGTGTTGTTTTTTTGTTTTGTTTTGTTTTTGTTGTGTTTGTTTTTTGTTTGGTTGGTTTGTGTTGCCTTTTTTTTTTCTTTATTTTTTTCTTTTCTTTCTCATTACACTACTCGGTTTTGATTGTCAATAAATTAAAATAATCTCCCCAGGCTGAGTTAGTTTTGCCTGTGACAGTAACTGGTGAATGATCTCTCCTTGTCCCTATCTCATCCCATGACCCTTTCAGTATATTTTCTCTCTTCTCTCCTGTTCATCTGAGGAAAGGAGTGATAGAGTGGCTTTGGTGGGCACCAGGTGTCTAGCCAGGGTCAACCCACCACATGGGTTCAGGTTCATCTTTGCTCTCTAGAAGATGCCCACAATGGAGGGTAAACTTAGTCATGAAACAGACCTTGAAAAGCCTGGCACATACACCACCTGGGCTCTGCTTCTTTCCTCTTCAGCAGAGCAGGATCCTGGGCAGTGAAATGTAAAACTGTGTCTCTGCCTTCCCAGCCTGCATGCCCCATAGGGTCTGGGACAAGCCACATCTCCAAAGGGTGGGATTGCATCAAGATGAGAACTCTTCAAACCCTGCTAATGTGGAGGTGCACTTTGCCACTCCTCTGAGATAATGCATCTCCACAAGAGCACTTTTATGCGTAAGATGTAAATAACACAGGTGAGGCCCTGCAATGCACAGTATCTCCTTGATAAAGGAACTCATTGAATATCCTGACAGTCTTGTGTGACAACAATCCAGGAAATTAAGGAAACTTTGGACTTCTTTACTTGGATTAATAATATATTTTTTAATTTACTACTTTAAACTAAAGAATAACTCAGCACACAAACGTAATCATGACAACCTTGAGAGTAGAGCAAGAAAAGCTTAGTCTTCCCCTTTTAGATACCGTCTTTGAGCTTTGTATGTGTTATTTTCAGATTAACAAAATTTATTTCTGAGCGACACAGAATGCTGATGAGAATGATGAACTACCCTGTGAAATTTTTAGCGTAGTCATGTAATAAATGAAAAGAGAAAGGTTAGAAGAAAATAATTTTTCTATTTGAAAAAACACACATATCTCAGAACTAACTATAAATGAGTTTTGATCACAGATCAAAATCAGAGTGGCTAGATCACCCTGATCAGTTTCTGGTTTGGGTCTTCTCAAGGGACAATAGGACAGCTTCTTACCATTGCCACCAACATATATGTCCCTGTCTTGGTTACTGCATCTCATTTGGTACCTGTTCTCTTTCCTAATCTTATTTGCTTTCTGTTTTCTTCTTACTTTCATCTCCTGCTGGTTTTATTTCCATCTGCTCATTTATCTTTCTCTGCTTTTCCCTTTCTCTTTCATTTTTCTTTCCACGCATTTCACTCTTACTGTACCTTCTTTCTTTTTTTCCTCTGACTGACTGCTAAAATTCCCAAGTCAACCCCTGCTTCTGCTACTTGGTTGCTCCACCTCACAGCTGCTGGCAGTAGTTCTGCACAGTTTGCTGCACTTCATGTCTCCACAGTCAAGGCGAGCAGAATACAAGGCTTTGAAAAACCCATAGTAGTAAACAGTTGTGTTTGGATTGTTTGCTATAAAATCAATGCTGGAGAATGATACAGGTAATTCATGCCTTCACAAGCCAGACTTTGGCTTCTTCCTTAGACAGAAGAAGGACAGAGGAGCTGGCTCAGACCTGCAATATACTTCCAACCAAAGTATGTTATCAATTTTACTGACTGTATAGGGAGACAAAGACTGGGGGAGTGTGCTGTCCAAAGCATTAACTGATCTTAGACATCAGAGGTGGTATCTAGGTCCATCTTAGACACCAGAAGGAGTGGAGTGAATGCAGTCCTGGAACTGGGAGGGGGGACCAGCAGTGCTTCTCCAGGATTTTTTTACAAAGCTGTGACATTCCCAGGTGCTTCATTAAGTGTGTATGGTAGGTGGATGAATAAGCTATCCTTCTAGTATAAAGTACTTAACTATGATTGTTGTTTGTATCTGTTGATTAAAACCAGTGAATAGGGTGTCATTCTAGGACTTCGGGAGTCAGAGGGAATCATTTTCTTTCCCTCCACAGGAGGAAGATGTTTAATTGTCTTATGAAATACTGAGAAAGTTTTCTGGAAGTTTAATGCCATGAATTGCTAGGCACTTTCGTCTGCCTTTGGACTCCTGCAGAAGTGAGCTTTACTGGCAGTGCCCAGGAAGGTGTGGACAGGCAAGATGAGAACATGACACATGCTCTTTCACAGCCTGCTTTCAGTTGCTGGTGTCTCTTCCTTCCTTTCCTCCATTCCTATGCCTCTGACAAGTCTATGCCATTTCATCTGCTCTTTTTAACTGAAAATGCCTCATTGAACATGTTTCTATTTTGTCATTAATTTCATATACTTTTCAGTCATAGACAAAAACCACAATTTGGGACTCATGCTTTTCACTTGTCATCTCTTTATGTCAGTCATGCACAAACTTTGGAGATGCAACAGTTCAGAACTGGCCAAGCACCTGGATAGCCATCAAGAAAAGAGCAGGTCATGTCTGCCAATTTAGGCATTGCCAGCTGTACTGGTGAACATCCACAAAACTTAACCCAAGCCAAACAAAACCAATATACCCCAAGCATTCACTTCCTCTTTTGAGTTCTCCAGTACTTGGACAAAGAAGGAATCAAAACTTTGTTTAAATTCTGGGCCACACTTAGAGAGGACAATTACTCCACTAAATAGTCACTGAACTATTGGGAGGTCTGAAAGTGTAGCTGAGATCTAGAAGTAGAGCTGGCAAGAGGCAATGACAAGGCAGCAAGCTGCAATAAACCAGAAAGGATTGAGGCTTAATCTTACTATAATTCTGTGGTGGTGAGGTAAAAATTCTAGGAGGTTTTCAAAGGTTTTTTTTCCCCCAAAGTGTAAACAAAATAATAGTTATCCTGAAACAACCTTGGAAAACTAAATGAATCTTGGTTATTTTCCCTTTAGGTTAGTGCTGTTGTTGCTAAGCTGTCCATTGGTGCCAAAGTATGTAACATCTCAGTCATCAGCAATCTGGCAGGTATTTTGTCCCTTGTATTGATCCAACAACTATATGCCAGCCTATTTGCACCATCTGTCACAGCAGTCAGCAGGGGGGACAAAAGGTGAACAGCTGGTACTATCAGTCTGCAATACCATTTTAAGGGAGAAATACCAGAACCTGTGTCAAAAAGCATAGAAAACAAAGAGCCTCAGTGGTGGAACACTAAATCAAATACATTTCAAATACAGCAGCTTATTTTTCCTATCACAGTCTTTATGGTTATTAGAACACACTTCTAAGAATGAAAAAGGTCATGAGGTGCCTAAATGAATGTAATCAGTTTTCATTATACATATTTTTGGTTTTCCAAGGAAAGCAGAGTTGCCTAAAATGACTGGTGATAAAAAGCCAATCTGTAATGAATCCCTCAGCTGCACAGAACTGGAATAAAACTGCAGTAGAGAGAATTTCTGGATTGATTTTTGCCAGAGAATCATAGTTACCAGGGAAGCATTCATCAAATGCTGGCCAGAAGCTGACCTCCATTACTCAGCTCCTCCTTACAGGTTTGTCTTAGGTAAAAAGCTATTTCACAGTCTTATGAATATGTTGGCAAGAGAGTAATGCATAACCCAAAGGAGGATGCTTGGAGAGATTTTTCATATGTCCAAAGGCAAATCAACCAATATTCAACTACATATGCATGATCCAGGCCATCATGAAGTGTTTAAACCAGTCAAATCTGCAAATCAACAAAGAGACATTAGGAAATGCATAGAACTACACATTAAAGGTTTTGGTATAGAGCATACTGCAGCAAATGTGATTCAGGAATTACTGCACCGTTTTGAAATTTACAGCCAGTCTATACCTTCTGGATTAAAGTTGTGCCAAGATAACATATGCAATTGAGGATTGTGCTTATATTCCTGTGCTTGTTTTGTGAAGTGTTGCGGTTTGGTTTTGACAGACTTGAATGATAACTGTAGCACTGCAAATAGAATCGTGGCTCATCAAAAGGCAGTCATTTTGCATATTTCACTGGGGCCAGAGTAGTGCAAAGTGAAGATCAGAAAGGAAACAACTTGTTAAAATCAGCTGAAGCAAACCAGTCTGCTTCTGGAGTTTAAAGATCAGGGCTTTATACTGTTATACATAGGAATACTGAAATACAGGGGTTTCTGCTCCATGTTGTAATAAAAGCAAAACCGACAAAACCATATTTTTAAATATAGTTATTTGACTAAAAACCTGATATTGGAAAGTTTTCCAATCTAATGACTTCATGTATAGTTACATGATCCACCATTATTAGAAGTATGATATGACAAGAATATGAAATATTTCCAATGACAATCTAAAAATAACATTAAAGCATTCTGTTAAAAATATGGCTTTCCAGAAAAATCAATGCATTCTGAAGGAGGCTGTGATTTTGATCAAACTAAAGAAACAGCTACCAAAGTAGTTTTGACCAGCTATAAGAATAAACCATAAAATTTCCAAAGTCACATATAACACGGAAGACAGGAATTTTATATTATATAATTGACACTCAGAGTGACACAGAGCTGCTCTACAGGTCCTAAAGCATTTGCAAGCTCCTAAAACCTTCACAAAACAGCAATGACAAAGTAAGTGATGATACCATAATGAAATTTAGCCTCAACTGTCAAGACTAAAGTAGGGAAAGATGCAATTTAGAATTTTTATTGCTATTGCATATAGCAATATCAGGGTTATAGAAGGTGAGCTATGATTAATCAAGATATCTCACCTGTCTGTTATTTCTCCACAGTATCCATGGCCAGAGTTAGATTCATCTCTAGCCTTGTTTTGCAGAAGTTAAAGGACAATAAACAAGCCTTCAAATCATATTGTCGTTACAATCAGCCTTCTGCCAAAAGTACTTGATGACAATTCTCTCAAGAAAAGTTTTCATATCATATAGAAGCATTATTTAAAGTTAAATAATTGTTAAAAATAAGGAGAGAGAGGATGAGGTCCTGTGAAATAGATATTGTGATACCGGGAAGTGTCCTCAACATTCACATATCTCCTCATTAAATATGATATGCTGAATAGTGTGTAGAATCACAGAATCATAGACTGGTTTGAGTTGTCATGGTTGAGCCTGTGTTAATTTTCTTTGTAAAAGTAGCAGAAGAAAGAAAGAATGAAACGTACTGCAATCCTCTTCTGTTGCAAATCAAGCAACTTCATTATCCCTATTCTCATCATTACTGGTTCTGAATACCTCCTTACTGCTCTCACCTTCATTGATGTCTTCAGTCTTATGGAGATGCTGTAGGTCTGATAACCACACTAGAAGCAAGTGATGAGACTAGGGCCTATGTGGCCATATCCTGTAAAACAACATCGAAGCTGTACCTAATTTCATTACTTGTGGATTTAATGCTCAGGGTTACATGCAAATACTAGCTTTGACTTTCTTTTTCAGGTTTGGCCTTGTAAAAAACAGTTCTGACATTTAGAAATTTGGCTGTGAAGCAAGAATTGAACTAGAAGAATAAGACTATTTTTCACTGCTTGCAATGAGATCTTTCAGCATATCTATGCACTCAGAAAAATCTGGGATCTGAAGTCAAAGCACATCTTCTTTTCTGTCTACCTTTCTACTCACCAGAGGATCAATTCTTTCTTGTCAAGTTATGCTGTTGTTGAAGGATCAATTGCTCCTCAACAAAATTTGGTATTTCTCTTTGTCTTATAAGGGGAGAGGTTCTGCCTCCTACATGAACCTGGGTTGGAAAGGAATGATTTTCTTGTGAGGTGAAGCTCATTTAATGTTGGAGGAACCAGAAACAGCTTTCTTCTGGGACAGTCTTTCTAAAGCAGCACCTCCAGTTCTGCTTTTCCTTTTGCCTTTAGTCATTGTTGCAGTATAACTGACGTGTCATAAATGGAGGAGCTCTGCAAAAGAATAGATAAATTCTATCTCAAATTTTGTGTGTTAGAATACAATGAAAATATTATTGCAAAGTATTATTATTACACTCTCATGAGTGTACTTTGCCTAATAATTTTATTCCATATTATATCAACATTTAGATGAATCCATCATCTGAAGTAATACCTGCTTTCTTCAGTCTGAGTCTCAGAATAGATGAACATTTTTTATTATTGTCAGTAATAAAATTACTTTTGTCACCCTTGATACTGGAATCAAACTCAGTTATGTTGATCTTGATATCCAAATGAACTGTCTAATATAAAGGTTACACATATTCCAGTCTTTTAAAATTACTAGAAGTGATCTACTGTTTTATATGATAGATGAGTTATTAAAAGAAGTCAGGTGGAGAACTGAGAAAACTTTTGGTTAAATTAAATAGCAGGTTTCATTAATAATGTATTTAATATAGCAAGAAAATCATAACTAAGAATTGTCAGGAAAAGGAGAATGACTTATGTCAAACTCTTCACAAATTATCATTCCTCCCCAGTAGAAAAGACTGTGAAACTAAGCAAGTCCATAGACTGTAGTTTCAGGGGAGAGTTTAAATCTGAATGCTAAAAGCAGAAATTAGTACAGCCTAGAATTCTAAATATATTAAATTAAAAAGAAGTAGAAACATTATTCAGTATCCTAGAGAATTTGGTAAAAGAATACTGCTTGTCAGTGCATACGGTGAGTGCCAAAAGTACTGTGCATAGCATGGGGTCTGTAAGATCAGGCACTGCTCTGAGATGTTACCAGTCATGAAGGTGCAACAACCTAGGCAGTAAAGTTCCTTACAGTACTGTAGGCACAATGCTTCATGGGTGGGATATCTTACAGAGTATGGCATCCTATTTCTTCAAATTTGCACTAGCAGCCAAATGCAAAAGTCTGAGTTTAGCAGGGTTAAAAGTGGTTTTATTTGCTTGAGAAAAAATCCTACTGAAGACATAGAAGCCTGGTGTTTTCATAGGATAGTGCAGCTGTTGATTAGAAGGGACCCAGAATATTTTTTCAGAAATTGTTTGATGAAGCATGTGTCAGTATTTTTCTTCCTGTGTTCATTTCCCTTTTTGAAGAACATAAGATGTTATTTATTTTCAGAAGAAAGAAAATGTCACACCTTTGAGCCCTTGCTTTTTCAGCAGGTAACTCACCAGTGTATAGAGGTCAGTGAGCTGACCTTTGGTGGGAATATTAATATTTTATAATGCTTTGAATCAGCATAACATACCTCATCAGTTAGGTCATGTTACAGTCCTGTGCCTTTTAAGCCCTGAAACATCCCCAGCAGTTACAAGCCTTGCTCTCATTGAAAGCAGGAGGGTTCTGAAGGTAATTTCAACTCAAAGCAAGCTCAGATCCCTGGATGCTTTAAAATGAAAACAGAAATAATTTTTAATCCTTTTTGCTGAACAAAGAAGGAATGCAATTAGGTAAGTAAGATGTGGTATTAATAAATAAAAACAATTGAATTATCTCTCTGAACCAAAGAGGAAATAGAGCTATCTCTGTATGTTCTTGGCATGGGTCTTGGACTATGGCAAGGGTTCTCAGGGTTTCTGATAACAGGAAATATAATTGGCAACAAAGCATTTAGCAGGAGGAAAGGACTCCACAAGGAGTAAGTTAGTTTATCTCGGTAAAACTGAAATCCTGTGATATCATTTGCAACAACAGAACAGCAAGTGCCACTTGCCAGTGACTAGGTATTATATTTAAAGTATTTTTAATGTTTTTGAAGACTAAGTGAGAGGAAGAACAAGCAAAGCTCTTAAATAGGTGCTCACTGTAAGCATGTGCTATCTGCCCTGTTGACTTGCAGGTGGTAGGATTCCTTAGTATGCTTGTTTCCCAATCTTATTTGCCATGTGTGCCTCATTTAAGGTTTCTTGAAGAGTCCTACCTGTGCTCTTGGGTAACACCTTCTGAGAGGTATGGAGGCATTTCATTGCTAGAGTTAGCATATACCTGGCTGTGGTGGGAGGCAGGAAAGTCCAGCTTTGTAGCTTCCTGCAGCATCCTGCAGTGACTGTGGATGGTTCAGGGATGTGTTGCAGGGTGGGCTCTCACCTCTCATTTCCCAAGATAAACCTTATGATTGCCTTCTGCCTTCCTAAATTTGGGAAATTCTGATTGATGTGCTTGTCCAAAAGCATGGGTAGGATTTATTTCTAGCAGCTCATGTAAAGAATCTCATCTACCGAAGCACCTCAGTTCAGACCTACTTTAGCTGTGCTGTGTTAGTCTTCCTTCAGTGTACCTGCTTAGCTTTGCAAAGCTTAGTGATTATTTGAGGATGTATGGAAGCAGACCAAATATTTTTTCCCCTGGGCCTTATGCTGTGGTCTAAGCATGTGTTTTCAGCAGTGATATGATAGTACCCACAGAGCCACCTTGCCTCATGTGTTATACCAGTCTATAAATCTCAAAATAATTTTTCCTTCAAGACTTCCCATTTTACAGTCATAAATAAGCTTGCACACCGTAGACATCTGTTGGAATACCATCAATTATGGTAGCAATAGAAAAACATTGAGGGTGTAAGAACATGCGGCTCAGACTTATTCGGTACTAAATTCACAGGTATTACCTCATGTCTTCTATTTAGAAATCATACATTCTGTTACATGAAAGTTGATATCCATGGGCCATTAGCTTTGCTTGTCATTTAAGGAAATTAGTGTGGAGTCATAAAATCATTTATGTTGCAAAAGACCTTTAAGGCCATTCAGTCCAACCTTAAACCTAACACTGACAAGTCCACCACTGAACCATGTCCCTAAGTATAGAATCATAGAATTATTTAGGCTGGAAAAGACCCTAAAGACATTGAGTCCAATAGTAAACCTAAAACTCTCTCCGTCCTTCAAATATCTTGGACATTTCTCACTACTTTGTATTTAAGCACCTAGCAGTGCTCCACTTACTTTTCTAAAGAATAATTTGAATGTAAATGTAAATACTTAGATTTCATACACACCCTGCCAGGTATTTGCTGTTGGAATTCCACAATATGCAACCTATGACACATTGAAGAGGCGGACTCAATAAGTAACCTTCCCTTGAAAAAGCCATGCCAGTGTTTTCCATGATATTTTGGGCACATTTGTCCTGTTCACATTGATAAAAGAAATGAGATCTCTTGAGTTAGTTTTTTGGCTTCTAAATTCTATGATTATGACTGAATTCATAGTAATGTCCCTTTGCTACTTTCCTAGTAGGACTGGAAAGGGGCAAAGAAGCTTGTTTATAGGCTGTTCTGTTTTTTTTCTGTGCTCAGAATGTCCCACTATTAAAGTGCGCAAGCTGACACAGGAGAGTACGTTGTCAAGAAAGCAGGAGTTATCAAAACCTAAAGTAATGCAGCTTGTTTCAGGCAAACTCAGTAAACATTTATATTGCACCAATTCTGCAGTTAGGAATCATTTTTAAAATCTCACAATGGCTAAATTAGACAGTTTTCCATTACTGCCTAGAAAAGTAAAAACGTAATTGCCACTTGCGTCGGGTAAAATGGATTCTGGATTGTGATATTTAACACATACTGAATGAGCAAGCTGAAATCAATAAAAAGTAGACTGAAACTTTTTGCTTTCCTTCTCTTTTCTTATTGTTGCCTAGGAACACTAAGTAAGGATAGAAGTATTTATTGTAGAGGTTTGGATACCACACTCTTTGTAAGTAAGGCAGGTCTGTAACTTTTCAGAGGCAGAAGCCAGATGCCACTTTGAGGACTTCCATAGGACAACATGAAAATATAATTCTGGAATATCAGGACCATAGCAACCTCCTCACAGGGGGGAACCACATTATCTTGTGGGATCAGACAGCAGACATTTTGGGTTACTGTTGGGCAATTTGGCTTGTGCATTTTTGGTAAGCGGGTTCCCCTTCACCAGACTTGTAGTTGGTGGAAATGGCAGTAACCAAGATAAGTATTATCCCATGGGCTCTAACTTGCAGGCCATCAGCTGGACACCTCTGTGTAAGCCAGTCACTGAGCATCAGTGTACAGAGAAGATACCCTCTGAAAATGCATCATCACTAGCTTTGTCTTTAACAACCCCTGAAAAGGTGTAGTGAAAAAAAGGCGAGGTAAAATGGCCATAAAACCTTCCTTCTCAAATTAACATTTTTGGCAGTTTTCACACACTGGTGTTGTTGATACCACAGAGTTTCTCTTTGCTCAAACATGGAATGGCTATGTTGACAATGTATATATATATTAAAGCTGAAAGCATAATCTGAAGGGAATAATTTATTTGACATATTGATCTGCTCTCACTTTTTATCTGCCTTGTCCATTTAAACAAAAGATCTTTGGTCACATCCTGACCCTAATAAAGTCATTAGTAAAATTCTGATAGACTTCACTGAAGCCTGGACCTTACCCTGGGGGGTTTCACTTAGCAGTTCTATGAAGTCTTGATATTTACAAAGTAAAATGGACCAATTATTTAAACAAGGGTACAAGACATGAACAAATAGTTTTGTGAACACCAAAGAAGAGATGTTTAGTCTGGGCCCTGAGTCAATTCTCCTGTGTCTAGCAAGATGTGAGTGAATACATACCTTAGGCTTTACCTCAAGCTTCTTTTTGATGGACTGTTTTCATGAGGCTATTGGGAAGATAATGCTTCTGAGACCTTTGCCCCTTTGTCACATCTGGTTTTAGCTAAGCAATAGGAATGAAAATTACTGAATGGGAAGGAAGGAAGGAAGGAAGGAAGGAAGGAAGGAAGGAAGGAAGGAAGGAAGGAAGGAAGGAAGGAAGGA
>JAAGNO010013773.1:34296-46219 GCA_033439905.1 Ceryle rudis | reverse complement strand
TCCTATTACTGGGCACTACAGAAAAGAGACTGGCTCCTTCCATTTGACACCCACCCCTCAGATATTTATAGACATTAGTAAGATCTCCACTAGTGGAAAAACATTTAAAAGCCACCAGCAAACAAAACAACTAAAACTATTTACCATTAGAAAGTCATTTCAGAAACACAACAAATAAGAGTACCAAAGGACAGTACAGGATCACTAGGAAGTTCTGTCCTCTTGATTTGTATAACTAAACAGCAGAAAGTAAAGGCAAGATTTCAAGTTGTCTGTTTGGACTTTGCAAATTTCTACTAGAATACAAAAGGATGTAAAAGTCTATCCAAGTATTTGGACCAAGCAGCTTTCAAATATAGTCCAGAAGAGATAACTGGGGGACAATAAGGCTGGAAGCAAAAATTCCCAACAGGAAATACATGTTTAAAATGCAGGTGTTGTATCTGATTGACCAGGGACATAGATTGAGTTATTGTAGACAAAGTCCTTAATTCAGTGTACAGCTGCAGGCAAGATCTGCTTTTGAGCATTTACCAAATATATTAAACTTTTATCTTTACAGTAATGAGTTTTTAATTGATCAATTTACAATATGCTTTTAGGGGTGAATCCCATGTTATTGCTTTCCCAGACATGTCTGACTTCATATGGTTCAAATGAAATTGCTGGTCATCCAAGATACTCTCCCAAGGTCCATCATGAGCTCCTAGCTTAATTTGGATGCATCTGCGACTTTGATGTGACAACTTGCAGAGCTGCCTAGACAGAGGCAGGCCCCCTTTTGCATGGCAAGAAAAAAAAAAAAAGGGTAATAAAAAGCCAGTGTCTTATTCAGAGTTTATAGTAGACTCATCTTCTCTAGACTGGCTACAGGAGCAAGGGCAAATGCACAAGGGTCATTTAAACTACATGCATATACATTCTGCATATGCCCCAGGAACAAGACAGAGTGCTGGTGGTTATACTCTACCACCATACTTTCCCAGACTTTGCCTTGGCTTGTAGAAGAAACAGATACACTGAGGATTAACAGGTATGATTCCATGTCCTGCTGCTCCTCTCTGCTACCTGTGTGCTACAGGGCACCCAAACCCTGCTCTTGCCTTCAACCATTTCTCTTCTTTTGCTTCAAGCTGACATCTTCCTTTCAACCATTCCCAGGTAGGTTCTGACAAAGCTAGGAGTCAACTCCTTGCTCCTCAAGTGAATTGCAGGTACATCTCATGTACAAGTCACCCAGGGTTGTGTTTCCTGTGCTGCCTTCTGTCTGGAAAGCCTCCAGCTCAGAACAATGAGCATCATTATGAGACACATATACCCACAGGTTGAGGTCCCACAGCCTGCGACTTGCTGTGGCAGAGCTGCTGACTCTTTGCTGCTTGTTCTGGCTTCTTTTCTCTATGTCTACTTCAGAGCTGTTGGATTTTTTTTTAAGTTTTTCTCTTTTTACAGAGCAGTCAGCATAGCTGTGCTTCCTTATCCCACCTGCAGAACAAGAAATCATCCAAAATCTCACTGCAGAGGGGACAGAGGTCAGAGTTTGTCCAGTGCTTAGAGAGGCTGAAGAGGATTGACAGCAATGCCACAGCTCTGCAGTGGCACTCTGAATAAAATCAGAATCTGGAAGGTGAGTCCGGCAGAGCAACTCATGTCATTCTTCTGTTAAAGAGCCTTCAGTCTAACTATCCAGTCAGCAACCTGATGCTCCTAACATATCACCCCACAATCAGCTGTGTTCATTGGCATGCTTGCCTGTTTATTTAGGTGTGTGACCAGCTTACATTGTTAGTTGGATCAAACCTGCCTCATTATGTACATTCCAAGCACTGCTTGTGTGCTGTTTTGTAGACATCTCCAAGACATGCAGGGCACCCGCGGAATTTATAATATTCATCCAAATGTTTTCCCAGAGGTCAGTGTGAGAAAGAAATACGGTATTATTCTAGCAGACTTGGGATACAAACTTCAACAAGACCAAGTGAAATGTCCTGGACCTGGGTCAGGGCAACCCCCAGCATCAGTACAGGCTGGGGGATGAAGGGATTGAGATCAGCCCTGTGGAGAAGGAATATGGGCTACTGGTGGATAAAAAGCTGGACAGGAGCCAGCAATGCATGCACAGAGCCCAGAAGCCAATTGCATCCTGGGCTCCATAAAAAGCAGCGTGGCCAGCAGGTCAAGGGAGGTGATTCTGCCCCTCTACTCTGCTCTGGTGACGCCCCACCTGGAGTACTGCATCCAAGTCTGTGGAGTCCTCAGCACAGGAAAGACATGAACCTGTTGGAGCAGTTCCAGAGGTGGCCACAAAATTCATCAGAGGGAGGTAACATCCCTGCTATGAAGAAAGACTGAGGTAGTTGGGGTTATTTCTGACACAGCATGGAGAAGACTCCAGGAATGACCTATTACAGCCCTCCAGTACTTAAAGGGGGCCTAGAAGAATGGTGAGGAGAGACATTTTAGTAGGACCTGTTGCAACGGAACAAGGGGTAATGGTTTTAAACTAAAGGTAGATTTTTACAAGATACAAGGAACAAATTTTGTACAATGAGGGTGGTGAGACACTGAAACAAGTTGTCCACAGATGTGGTAGATGATCCATCTCTGGAATTATTCAAGGTCAGGTTGGACACAGCTCTGAGCACCTGATCTAGTTGGCAATGTTCCTGTTCATTGCAGGAGGTTTGGACTAAATGGCCTTTAAAATCCCTTCCAACCCAAAGCATTCTATGATTTTATAAAAGGCATTCCAAATGTGGAGGGACTTAAGCCTGGATGCAGCAGAGGGAAAATATTACACTCCACAGGGTTTCAAGGTGGTTTTCTATTCTGGAGACTCAGTGTTACACCCTCTAATGCAAGACCTCAGGGCACAGCTGCAGCCTACAAAGAAGCATGGTTGAGCACTGCAAAAAAACAGCCTACATGTGATGAGTCTCTTCAGCGTATTACCTTACCATCGTTTCTGATCTGCACTGTCCAGTTCTTTTTATGTTTAATTCATACTTGTCATCTGCAAGACCATGGATAATAACAGACACAGCTCTCTTCCTCTGGGAACTCTGTGTTCAAGAGCTTGCAGCATTTATAGTAGGAACAGCCACAACAGATCTTAATTATCTGGAGCCAAAAAGGACATCTCTTAGGTGCTTGCTAATAAGAATCTGGGTTGGCACTCATAGTAATGTCATGTCTTTAGTAACAAAAAAAGTAAACTAACCTTGGAGGCTAGAGCTGAAAAAGAGGAAGATGTATGTGCAAGGCTTCATCTGGGCTTCCAGCACCATCAGGACCCTCCAGGAGCTGCTGTATTCCAGGACAAATCTTTTAAAAGGGCAGTTATACTTACTGGTGCCTGAGTTCCTGACACAGGGACACATTTCATTCTAGTGAGGTCCTGTCCTCAAACATATTAATTTTCATTGCCACAATTCCCAAATGCCAAAGGGAGCCAGTCTTCCTGACCCTGAGCACTACATGGCACACTGTTCACAGAACTGACTGAACACTGAAACTTCTCTTTCTTTTTGGATGGATGCAAAACAGCAGTTCAGTCCACAAAGAAGAAAGAAACTGTTACGTAATAAACACAGTACCATCTATGCCCTCAACACCAGAGAAGATCAGACACATAAGGTCTAAGGATTTAAATACAGTTGACTTAATTCTTTCATACTTTGACCAGCACAGACTAAAGGTAGTTGATCACTTTCCTTACTGTCTAAGTATAATCCCAGATCCACAATTATGAACTCAAAAGGAGGAGGAAATATTACTTACATTATATGGCCAGGTAAGGTTCATGCTATTTTTGGATAAAGACAGGGTGCAGAAACCATGAGTGACTTCATTAAGAGAATAAAGTTTTACAAAATGATTTACCAACACATGGGTGACAATTGGAAGACTGCAGAGTTACAACCCCAGAGCCAGTTGGGCATGAGTTGTAGGGAGATTTTATTTGACAGGGGTTTTTTTTGTTTGTTTTATTTCTATCAAGAAGCTATTCCACAAGTGGGAATCATGTTTATGACCTTTTTCGTAAGCCTTTAAAGCCACTTGTTGCTGTTGGACACTAAAAGGGATTTTGGCAAAGAAGTAACGAAGGAAGAAGTTTAACAATCACTATAGAAACCTGCAAGAACCAAAAAAAAAGCATATATACCTTGTGAAAGTCATTATTCAGAAATAGGTTATTTCAAGCAACAAACCCCAGCAGCAACCATCTGCACTGACAGCTATATTAGTACACCCGCACTTAGATGGAGACAAGGACATCAGACTGTTGACTTCAATTCAGGTTACTTTCCAAACTCAACATCCACCAAACTCTTGTTGAAATGAGCAAGCACAGAGGCAGGGATTGCACATTCATACTACTACATTCAGCTCCTGTTGAAGTGAATGGAAGATCTGCCATTAGCTGAAATTGGTGTTTTTCACACACAGCTGATGTCTGGTGAGATTTGGAAATGATATTTGAAACCCGATGACTCTGGATCTGGTTATTTTATTGTTAACTTACATTGCTCATACTTTTGGGATCTAGCTGTGATAGCTGACAAATCTGGTTTGCTTCTTCATTTCACATCCACCCTTTAGATACTTATTTTTACAGGTTACTCTAGTGTAACTCTATACATTAACTGTGACAGTGTTATGTTTGTAATTCATTCCTGGACATCATCATTCCCAGGAAAAGGACTGGTTCCTTCTGTTTTTTTCTTATATCAAGCTGTATAAACTGGGAATGGGGCTCTGAATCAAGTACCTCTTCACTGTAGGACACATACTAGATCATCAGCAAAGCCAAACTTGTGAAAGTCCAGCTAGTACATCTTCCTACAGGTGTCACTTATTCCAGCATGCAGTTATCCAGACAGGATGGTTAGTCTTCTGGGTTGTAACCTTGACAGTCCTTATACCTTATCTGCTATCATCTCACCAGCCTTTCAGGAGTTACCTCAGGAAACATAAAGCAAGAATATGTCTCTCCACCCCAAAGCCCTGGCACAAAGCATGTCAGCCCTTGCAAAGCATTGCATGCTGCACACAGAGAACCAGGATGATGCATACTGTAGTAGTTTGTGACCCAGTGTATTTTCCATTGCTTTCATAGAACTATAAGGAACTGAAACTTCATTAAAAGCTCCAAACTGAGCTTCCTATGTCTTTGTTCTTTTCCCTAAGGACTCACACATTTCAGTCCATTCTGGACACAAAGTGTGATGGACTGAGGTGAAAAGGACCATGAAAGTGAGGTAGTTTCCTCCTTCCCTAAAACTACAGCTGGCTTGAAACATGGCATATTTTTTACAACAAAAATTGCATTCATCATAACCCACAAAATATCCCTTTGCATGCTGCAGTTTCTCCTGACAACAGTGTTGAAAGCCTCTTCTCCCATTGTCACTACACCTCCTGTTCTCCCTTCTCTGAACAATACCATAGGTCTATCTCAAATCATCTCTGAGATAATCACTCTAGGTCCCTTAACTGCTCAAGCAGGGCAGGTGCACAATGCATGGTGGGAACAACTTCTTCTGTGAGAACAACTGTGAAAACAATTGTTTGATTGTCCTGTTCCAGCCTGTGGTGATCTTTACACAGGTCTGAATGACAAGGATGTCCCTGCACATTCCTAATCTTCTGCTTCGCTTTGCCTAAGTTCCTTTCTCTCACTCCAAAATAAACAACCCACCTTGCTTCAAACTTCCCCTTTGTTCCTAGCTTTACTTATTTTACACCCTTGATTTTAATTTTGGCCTTGGTCAGCAACTCTGCTCTACTTCTACCATCTTTCAACTTTATTCAACTAAATGAGATCCCAATGACTTCTTTCACATCTTTTGTCTATAAATTTCACCCACTATAGTTTTGGTAGTTTAAGCCCAGGTTGCGTGGTTATGTGCTTTTCCTCATGTCCAACTGCAATTCCTCATTGCTACCTTGTTAGTTACCCTCCAGTGGATTCTCCATCCATAGAGACTTAGAGAGATACATAGATAAGTTCTAGTGTTGGCAATACTTCTGATGTAAGCAGAAGGCTAGACTAGCTATTTGGATTACAGGGCTTCCATAGTTCTCTCCCCACCATGGTTTCTATGATTCCTGTATGACTGTAAGGATGGTTTTTGACTGTCACTCTGCATTGGGGATATATAACTATATATATAGGGGATACATAACTATATATATCTATACATCTAGATGTCTATGTATATGAACTATAATAGCATACAGTCTTTGAAATATGACTTTGTATAGTTTTCTGCTGTCTTAGGTGTACTTGCTCATATTCAGAACAAAACCTCTTCAGGGTCTAAAAATATCTGATATTTCAACGAAAAAAGTAAGTTCTATAAAAACTGGTAAGTCCACCAGTTTAATGCCAATATGACATGCCTCTGGATTAAGCTGCTTCTTACATTGACAACCAGTCTGCCAGGGAACAAAGTTAGCAACACTTTTCCATCACTAGATCACACGATCCAAACCCTCCAACAGGCTGTGTCCTTTCCTGCCACCACATAGTTATATTGTTGTTGGTTCCAGGCTGGAGACTTGGTGGAATGCACACTTGCAAAGTCTAACCTTAAAACCATTGAGATTTGTACAAAGAATTGGATCAGTCTTGCATCCTAATTCCAGAACCGGGCAGATGGTAGAATGTGAAGTGTATTCTAAGAGAACATACTGGAATGTCATAAGAAGCAATAATAAGTAAAATTTGTTTTTATAGTGAAACATTTAATATGCATGACATACACCACACAATTACTCACATTCTTAAAATGAAATGGATAAATGTTTCCAGCAGGCATCATCTTCTAACAATTCTTTCAAGTTGATGCCAAAGGAAAAAAAGAAAAAAAAGCTAGTAAAATTTCTGTACAGAACATACCAATACAGTCTCCAAAGCTATCAGACATGTTTTGATGAAAATTAAAGTCAGGTTAAAAGACAGACATCCAAAATATATTTTTTCTAAGGGTGGGGATAAGTAAGTGAATCACAAAGACCACTGTTTCACGTAAGAGATTCTGTTTCCATTAGAGCAGGGCTGTGGACGAGAGCTTCCAAACCCTATTCATCTGTATTTACAATTCCAATTTAGTTTAGGCTAGTTTCAGATTATGTCCCATAACATGTGAACCCAAATGGTTGAATGCTTGCAGAGGAGCATAAAAGCCTGAATGGTGTATCCTGTTAGTGTAGCTGGCAACACCAAAGCCTCACCACACATAGAAAAGGGGCTTACCTATGGGGTTTACAGAACCGTATTTTAAAAAGCTGACCATCTGCTTTCTGATCATATTTATATTACTGATCCCATCCTCCTCACATATATAGTACTTGAAACATTCCAAACACTTAGTCTGTAAGCCTCCCCATCTTTCCAGGTTCTGTCTCTTCAGCCACCACCTCTGCACTTTTTTCCAAGTAGTTTTGGAAAATTTTCTGAAATCTCTCTGCTTTAAGAGACTTGTGCTAACTCTACACTGAAATACTTTGTTGTTATTGCCCCTATCCTGCAACTGTCTGCTTCTCTGTCTGACCACGCACAAAATTCTTTCCTTTCATGTTTGTCTATGGCATGCCTGGCATGTGGCAGATACTAACACAAATTAATAATAATGTTTGGTTTGCTGGGATCGTATCTATGTTTTACAAGAGAAAACAAGTCTTTACTATTTCTGAGCTGCAGCAATGATTTCTGATGGCACCTTGGCAATATCTCAAGTGCCTGGACCAGAAACCTTCAAAATGTGGGCAAGTGATTGCCAAAGTGATAAGTGCGGCCAAGATTAAACCAGACCATCTCATGAGCCAGCTGCCTTGGATACACACACAAATACACAAAACTAGGCAGTGATGTGCAATCTCATGACATGTACAGGTCTTGGGAAGCCAAAGACTGCAGGTTTTGTTGCAGATTTGACACTTAGGTTCATGTATCCAAAGTGTTTAGAGATTCTTTGTTCTGCTCACTTTTCATAGTTTTTTTGAGACTATTGCTTGAAGCTGGTTATGTTTTTTGTTTATTTGGCAGTTGTTTTTCACCCCTAATTGCTCTATTACTTTGTGTATTTTTCCAAGGATGCTTTCCATTCCTTGTCTATCTCTTCTATTTACATGATCTTAATTTGCTCAGTCTTCTCATCATTTGAGATATCAGGTTGTGGTACTGGCTATTAATCTCAGCAATAACTGATTGCTCGACTACACTTCCAGTTGAACATAAGTAAATATTGTGAAATAAAACCATCTTTGCTCCATCCACTGGCCTTTTCCATGTGGAAGAGGTGGACAATGAAATAGCTGCAATTTCAATTGCTTTGTCCTACATTTCCTTCTTTGAGGGATCATTTCTCATGGGTAGCAGCAGGTTTACAGCTTGCCATGGAGGTCAGATACAAGTGATGTGGACAGATGTAGTGAGATGACTGGTCCTCCTACAGACCAATGAATACTGAAGTCATCTGCATGTGTCATACACAGGGCCTCATGTCATACCTCAAATCCATTTTAGGAGTGAATAGTAGGTTAATATATTGCTGAGGTTAAAAATTAGTAGGTGACGTTGCCTGTGATATTAACTCATGGTAAAAGAGCATTATCCCATGCTATAAACAGTGGGGCCAGAGAATCCACCAGTCTTACTTGTACAATTCTCCATGTGACTAATGACATCCCAAAAATGTTGGAGAAATTAAGTGTTTATAATTTTTCTTTAGCTTTTCTCTCTGTAAAAAGGCCAGATAATATTTCTGCAATGTTTTCTGCTGCTGAGATGACTCACTATACACTAAACTGCCAAATAAACAACTATGAAATGCTGACACAATCTGGTTTTACTGCATGTCAACCAGTCATGCTACCTATGAAAGTTACAGCTGTAGCATCTTTCTGTGCTGCAGCAGTTCATCCCTAACTACTCACAGAATGAGCAGCAACATGTCTAGAATCAAACAGTAATTGACTGTCTCTGATGAAAACCAGATTGCTACTTTATCATCAAAAGATTCAGAGATAATTTCACAAAAGACATGCAAGAAAAAAAAATAGCTAAGAACTTTGTTCCTAGGCACTTATGGTCAACCTGTTTCAGACCCTTGTGTCTTTTTCTGGATCCTTAACTCTTCTCCCCTGCATGTTTTCTCTTTTGTGCAGTCCACAATCCTTCAGACAGGGACTGTCTTTTATTTCAAGTAAGGAATGCGTATACTGTGGCCTCAGCCCACCATCTAGCTTAAGACCTCTAGACATAAAGAAATAAAAATATTATTACTAAGAATAATAGAATGATGTGCTGTCCTCAGAAACCTCATTAATGCCATGTACCCTACTGTGTGTCCTGTTTTTGTCCCCTTCTTTTGACCAATGACTAGGCATATGAAAGAAGATGCTTGATTCAGCATTACCCTGCAGAGACTGGCTTGCTATTGTAACCAAGTTCTGGGAATAACAGCACATTTTTTCAACTTGGAGAAACAAGATAAAATAATAAAGAATATTAATCAAATATTGTATTGTATTCTTATCTCTGGTGAGCCTGAAACTATTTTCCATACTAAAAGAAAATAAATAATTAATAAGAGAGCTTTTTCGGTAAAGGAACACAAGCTGAAAAACATCCTATAAAGTTACAAAGTAAAATGCAATTTGTTTTTATGACTCATGAAATGTTTATAAATATTGTTTATTTTCAGTACCATGGACCACTGAACATACAATAGATGGCAATTCAGTATCTGATTCATTTTTATCACATAACTTGATTGCATATTCATCCAAGCACACCACATGCCAATTCTTCTCTGTTTGTCATAGGAACCGCAGCCAAATGCCATCTCAGCTGAAGTGAAATGTCCTGCAAAGACTGGAATGTATCACTTGACTCAAAAAAAAAAGAGGGATTATAATGCAAGTGTGCTCACTGTTTTTGAAAGGAAAAGCATTATGTTTTAAAGCATTCAATACATGCAGGAAGCATACTTCAGGATGCCTCTCCTGGTGGTTTTTTGTTTCTCTTACTGCACTGCAGACAGCCCCATGTTGTTATTTCCCCGTCTTTCATACCCTAAGTGTAATTTCCCTGCTCTAGATAAATTCCAGCACAATGGGAAAAATATTTTGTCCTATGCTATGTATAGTAATTTCCTCTGAAATGCCCTCGTTTGCTGGAGAAAAAGAGCCTGTGCCTGCCAGGTACACATAGTGAAGGGATTCAGCAGCCTACTTAACTTCAGACCTTTGCACCTGTGTTGTCCACAGTGCCAGTGCTCAGCCTTGGCTAAGCCCATACTTGGATAGTGGGAGTGACCATTAACGTAAAGTGGTAGACAAATTGAAATGGAAATAGTGTTACAAAATAGAAGGTAATTATAAACTTAGGTGGACTCTGTAGAGAGTGATAGAATTATCAAACTATTTAAGAAGCTATAGTCCTTCCAGTAACCACAAAAATGAGTAGAAAGTGTTCTACTACATGATTGCTACTAACTTGTCTTTGACATGACATGGTAGCTTTCTGTGGGTGTATCCTGAAAGCTGGTCTGAGTGATAAGGCACTCCAAATCTGGCTCTGACCTCCCTCCTCATACAAGTTCAAGTAGGACTTAGAGCTAGGTGAGATGTACTGGTATCCCTCTGGTGCCAATGAGCATAGGGTGGAACTCTGCAACTTGAAACACTAACGGAGGGCAAAGGCATCTTGCTATTGGAGCACACAGTTACACTGCAGCAGAACTGAGTAAAGGGTTCGCCAGAGGTTGCTTTCCACAGTGAGTTAAACTGCTTTAGCTGGCAAGTTAAAGGGCTGTGATATAGCATTCACAGGGTGCTGAGCAGTACATTAATCCAAAATTACAGTCATAATTGTATCAAGATACACAAGAGTAGTGTTAGTGCTATGTCCTAGTTCCAGTAAAATCCGCACTTTCTAACTGAGTCTGTACTGAGAGAGATGTCAGAACAAGGGAACCACCTTTGTGAGGCTCCTACCTTCAGTTGTAGCTAAGATAGCACCCCCCTCTCCAAACCTTGTGCAGTAGCCAGAATCTGGGACTCAGCTCTACATCTGTTTGGCCCCCTTAACAGCAGTAACAAACACATTCCGTATGCTATCACCTGCTATCTTGTTATTTGGCAGGAACTCATAAAAAATAGAACATAAACACTCCAATAATACAGAACAATATACTTTTTGGCAGGTCATTCTTAATAATAAGTGCCTAGGTCTGCAGGCAGTGGGCCCTCCCTGGCCAGTGGACATCTCATAGAGTTCGAGTATGCACCTGGTGAAGCCCCAGCCTGCACACTGCATTAGAAGACAGATTAAATCAGTCATCACTTGGAAATAACAACAATAGAGTATGGCTGGAGACACAGTTGCACAGTGAGGGATAAAAGAAGCTTCCACTGCAGCCATAAATCTGGGGGAGAAGCAGATGCCTAAACCCCCAAACTGTCTTTCCCTAATGTGACCCAAGCCAGGCTGTGTCTCCCCTTTCAGCTGCCTACAGGCAGGGTAACATGGTGGGAACTGCCTGGCACACTGAAAGAGAAGACAGAGCGAAGATTTGTTAAACTGCAAATTTCCAAGCAAGCTTCTTGTGCTTCTAAATTTTCCTCCCAAATACCATTCCTTTGTCTCTGCTTCTTCTGCACTGCCTCATTCCTCCTCCTTGCTGGTGGGAGCAGCAAAGGCAACAGCAGAAGGACATAGTGGGAAAGCTGTTGAGTTGCCTTACCTTCCCTACAGGAAGGTGTCCCACCAATAAGATGTTTTGGCAGCTGCTTGGGTTTCTTCTTTCAATTAATTTGAAGAGATGAAAGAGGACCCTTCTCCTCTCGCCACCATTCAGAAAGAAGGGAAAGGGAAAGGGAAAGGGAAAGGGAAAGGGAAAGGGAAAGGGAA
>JAAGNO010013773.1:9947-24545 GCA_033439905.1 Ceryle rudis | reverse complement strand
CCTTGGTTTCTTATCATGTCTTCCTGAACCTCAGGGAAAGGTAGATGCATTGTAACTTCCGAGTCACACAAGAGATGTAATAAACTCAATGGCTTAGACACTTTGAAACTGATGGGATTTAAAGCTTCAGAGTAGGGATGGGAACTGTCAGCAGGTCCACCCTTCCCAGCTTTTGAAAAATGCTGAAAGGATTTCAGGAGATCCATAGGGGAAGAAATTAGATGCATCTTGATGTACATATTCAGATCTATTTCTCTCCATTTTTGCACCTAACATACCTTTAAAAAAAAAAAGATATTGAAATTTACTTCAGTTTAACATGATTGACAAATTCTGGATTTTTCCATCATTTAATTCATCAAAATAAAACAAATTATAACCCAGACTTTGCCATTTTACAGTGTTAATTTTTCTATTCTTCCTTCCCAAAACAACATAAATTATATGGAAAAATCTGTAATTATTTTTTTTTTAATTACTTCTGGGATGAGACCAAGTTTCTAAGTGGAAGCAAATTTTTACATTCAAGCTATAACCTCTAAAAAACAACTTATAATGAGAATGCTGACACAATTTTAAATGGAGTAACAGGAATGTCGCCATTATAACGTAGTCAAAACATGTGGGAAATCAAGTATTTTGTTCCAGAAGGATATGAAATTCTCAATTCAGAATAAAGTATATGTCTGGTATTTACTGGATTCTACCAAACATAACAATTTTGTAAAACATACAAGGGCTTCAGGGAGTATAAGATTCAATCACCATTCAAAACTTCTTCATCTTGGATACATTTGAGACAAAGGGATTCACAAGCCACAGGGCTAGGATGTTTCCTTCCTCCAGGAACTCAAGTGGGATTTACCCTGTGTGGATAATGGAAATAAGTAAAATAGGAGTTCAGAAAAAGATCTGCCTAGCATAAGCATTCAGAAGCCCATATAAAATACAAAAGGTTATAAACCACTTAAAATTATAAACTGTGTAGTTACTATGCAGCACAGGAATCCTAACAATACACCAAAAAAGAAGAAAATGAGAGTTTATATGTCCTGTGCAAGTCAGCAGAGGTAGTTTCAATGCTGACATGAAGCAGAGCCTGAGATGAGCTATTATTATGTTGTTCTTTATTCGTTGTTAAACACTGATGTTGTATTCAGTACTTTGCCAGAGAGCCCTTGTCCTAATGGATTTACAGTTGCAGGCCCTCTGCCATTTGTTTCAGCCAACTCTTAAGTCCTCTCAAGCTCGTCAAGATGGATAAAGAGGTCTGCCAACACAGACCCGACAACTGCATAGAAAAAAAAAACCTCCATGAAGAAATGGTAAAAGGCTAGAAATACGGAAAGAGTTAATTGCACTTTTAAACGTCACTTACTGTGGGAAATAGCAGAAAAAATAGATGTGTAAGAGTGTGAATGGGAAAGGATGGATTCGCAAAACAATGGATTAGTCCTCTCCTGAGGACAATAAAACTGAGTAGAGAACTACAGAAGACAATTGTAGAAGTCTATCCAGCATCTCTGATAAGGCAGAAACAAGAAAGAATAGCCATTTAAAAAAAAAAAAATAAAAAGAAGGGCAAGAGGGGATGGTCTTGTACAGAACAGGTAGATATTGTGCCTCCTGGGCAAGGAGAGCAAACAGAAATTAGAAAAAAACTAGTGACTTACATTTGTTAAAAAGAATTGCCCCCCTGCCTTTCTTCCTTCCTGCTCTCAGCTGCACTTAGTGACACAGGCACTCATCTCGTAAGAGAGGCATCATCTTCCCAAAAGAAAACTAGTTGCTTGTTCATGCTGGGTCATTTTTCTCCCAAATTAGCCTGAAGAGCAATGGGAAGAGAAATAGGACTGTATCTCTTCCGCATCAGTGAGCCTTTAAATTGATTTAACTGATTTCCCGTCTAGATGCAGCCCTAATCTCTGCACAAAAGCTCTTCAGCTTCTTCCATGATGCAAAAGCATTTTTTGCTGTCAGGAGACTGCCCTCCTCACCTCTTTGATGGATTGATCCACACTTGAATGCAAGCACAATTAAACTTCAAAAGTCTTATTATTAAATCTCACTTTGTTCTTAATTGTTTTAGTAGGTATCAATGTCATATCAGTGTGTCATGAGGACTAAAATGTGGGATATTATTAGGAAAATTTGCCCTGGTATGCTGCTAGCAACATAGGTTTCACTGAGCATTTCACAAATACAAGGGGCCTGTAGCCCCTTGGTACTAGTTACTGAGTCTCATGTTCTCAGAAATCAACTTCACATCAGCACCTTTCAAGCAGGAATGACCAATTGGTATCTCAGCCGTTAATACTTAAAATAATGCTGACATCTAGTGGCTGGCTGCACTCATATACATCTCTGCAGGTCTTGAAGCTACTTGTCTATGTGTGTATCATCTCTCAATCTTCGGAAGCAAGATGCTCCACATGGAAGTGTCATGTCCCTCCCAGTTGTACACTATTCAGACAGAGAAAATGCATCCTCTTTCTGCAGAGATGATAAATTCAATTTAAAAGGATTTAAAAAAAAAAAAAAAGGAAAAAATATTATTCGCCTTTTGTAGATGGAAATTAATATGGGATAAAAGAAAGTAGAAGCCAGATGATTACAAGTCGCTGGGGCTGGAGCTGAAGAAAACTAATGAAGAGTCCAGACTTTCCTAGAAATATCAGGTGTTTGAAAATTGTCAGATCTATTGAGCTGGAGTGAAGCGCACTGAATACTCACCCTACCCCAGTTACTCCTTGCTGCTGTCTAACAGCCCCTCTTGCAGCACATGGCTGCTCGCTATCTCTGCCCTAGGGCACTGCTGCTCCTGGTCTGAGGAGGTAGGAGACTTTCCTGGTTGATCTGTCTTAAGTGACCCATATATAGGGAGAACACGCCCAGAAGAAAAAGGCAGACATTGAGAGACCCCAAAAACAGACAAAGAGGAGTCTGAAACCTGCCCAGGGCAAAGACTGACACGTTGTCCTGTCTTATCTTGACAGTGAGCTTTTTGTTGAAGGACATATAAGCAACAAATGAAATAAAGTTATACAAAGATGAACCTCTTTCTTAAAAAGTTCTGCAAAGACATCCATGCAGATCTTGTTTTGGCCCCAGACTGCAGCTCTGCTCAGCAAACTTTTTTGAGGTCAGAAAACCTCACTGTAAGGTGAAGGTTGCCTCCTTCCTCGAAGGGTTCAAGACCAGGTTAGATGAAGCTTTGAGCAACCTGATCTAGTAGGAGATGTCCCAGCACAGGGGTTGGAACCAGATGATCTTTAAGATCCCTTCCAACCCAAACCATTCTATGATTCTGTTGTTCCCTTCCTTCAGAATTATGCAAAACTGCTCTAAAATTTTCTCAAAATGTTGGTTGTTAGAAGAACATTTGGTGACAGAAGAGCATCTTACCTGCTGCAGGAATAAAACAGATAATCCAGAGATAAGCAAGTTAGTCGTCCTCAAGCTGGAAATAATGTTGTGCCATTTTCCAGCGACAGGAGGTACATATTTGTCTGGAAACAGGTTATTTGACTAGAGATACACTTCATACAGCTGTTCTTGCATTATTTTTTTCCCCACTAAAATCCTTTTCCCAGGTGCCAACGAGTCCTGGTAGGTAACAAAGCAGACAGCACGATCTCATAGGTGCCGCTACTGCTGCTACCAGTAACCCAGGAGGTATGTCCACAGGCACTGAGAAGCTGACAGAGGTGGAAGATAGTTTAGGGAGAATTACAAAAGGTAGGATGATAGCAAGACTGTGGATTGTTTGGGAAAACCTCTGTGTAGTAGAGAAATGAATTCACACTTCATGTCACAAAAAATACCATATTTTAGTACCAGAACAGATATGAGCAGAACCCACCTGCCAGAAGACAAGCTCACATACAGTAATCCATCTTCACCAATTTTTCAAATTCTCATATATTTTACAGCATTAAATGCTCAGTGTTGTCTGAAATAGTGAATTCCTGACACAAAAGAGGCACTATACAGCCCATCTGATCTGGGATGGTTTTCATCTCATTGCTCTAGCAACTTTCCTACAGGCTGAAACAAAATTCTTAGCAACACATACGTTATTCTAAATATCTTGAACAATGAATATTGTCTTGTTTTAACATATTGCTCAAAGCAGTCATACCAAGACAGAACATAACTGCAAAACACTGGCCAAGTAAGTCATCAAATGATATTGACACAGGAACATTTTTCCTGCAGGCTGAAGACAACTGTTCTCTAATATCCCCAGTCCCATCATTAACACAATAATTGTTATTTAAGACTATGTTTTAATTTCAGCTCTCATTACTTTGAAAACAATAAATCAAATCCCTGTCCCAATCAAGTACTGACTGAAGATTCAAGTGTCAACAACTGGAGAAAAGCACTCCAACAGATGTTTCAATTCCAAGTGCTGCAAGTGCCTCGGCACTGCTGGCACCCAGCGTTACAGAGCACTTGAACAATCTTTATCCACAACTATTTGCAATCATAATGACCGAATAGTCTTTCTGAGACAACTTTACTCTTTTCACGAGAGTCCTCCACACAACATGGAGGTGGAGGACCTCTAAAAGGCCAAGTATCTAGGAGGTTTAGACACACTTTCAGTGAAGGATTCCAACCCTATAATGCAGTGTTGTTAAGGTCCCACACATGTAAATTTCCAGTTCTTCTACGATAAATACTTGCAATGATCTTTCTACTCTGTAACACCTCAGAAGTCCAAGTGCATGGATTGAGGCTTAGTACCTGCTGCAGGTGATTTATTAAGAGAAGTCATCATTAAAGAGTTAACTATAAGTGTTTTATTAATTATTAAACAATGATCAAGTTATAATTAATCAACAATTGAAAGGAAATTGAAATGGTAATTAGCGATTTGACAGTGATTTAAATGATGTCAGTCAGGCCTGCTTCTCAGTGAGGCCTGAACCAAAGCACTACTCGTTCAGTCAGAGTGGGGATATTGCATCACTGTACTGTTCACAAACTTACCAGTACACTCATATGCTGCACTAACCTATACCTAATTGTTACATAGATATTGTTGCCAGCACAGAACTTGCATTTAGTAGGCATTTACATAAGAGATTTGTCTGAATACTAGTTAGAGAAAAATATAAGTTATTTAAAAGTAATTGTTAATGTTTACCCAGAAAAAGAAATAATACTCACTTTTCTGAAATATTACATACACTGTTGAATATGTACCAACATGTTGCCATATATAGAAGATATATTTATTTTATACGGAGATTTTCTATTCATATCTTCTACGCTTTTAAAGTGAAAAGCAGTCATATGAGTTATTTTATTCTGCTCCTTTACACCTTTCATACATATTGCATTCCAAAGATCCATCATGAAAAAAGATCTGCTTGGCAACAGAACACTATTACCGTATCTTTCACCATGACTCCAGTCCTAAATGCCACGTTGATTGATGATGCCTACAGAAGTACATTAGCAATGACAAAAGCAGAAATTTAACCAGATGCAAAACAGAACTGAAAATTATCTAAACAATGTACCAAGTGCAGATTATAAATTTGACTATGTGCTAACCTCAGTCAATGCGGTTTTGAACACAAAACCACACCAAATGGAATGTTTCGATAATGAAGCTAAATATCTATCCAAATTTGACTTCACTAGAACAAATACACAAAAAGCTGTAAAACAATCAGTTGTGCCCTTCATTGATACAGCAGAGTGCTAACACCAAGGCTTTGAGACAATACTGACCTAAAGCAGATCAAACTCATTGTCCAAAACACAGAGCAACCTCTTTGTCCAAGAATTTCCACACAAGAAGTTAACAGGTCTCTTCCTTCAGACAAGGATGTGATCTCCATCTGTAGATGGCTCCAAAGTTCTCAGAAAGCTTCATGCAAACTTACCTATTCAGTTAAAATGAAAGCTTCAAAGTACCAAAAGTCCAAATATAAACACTTTTAAACTATATATTGGTATAGATTCAATTAGTTTTAAAAAATTCATGGTGCTAAACATAGTGCTTATCCAGGCAGTTGTCTTCTAAAAAAAAAACTTTGCTGTAACTTTTTCAAAAATACTTCATTAAAAAAAGGACACAACTGATGAGCTCATGTTTCAACAGAAGCAGTTCCAAAATTAAGCTTTGCATTTTTTACCAGTTTTGGGGGTTAGGTTTTGCTTTAAGAATGAGAAAAATATTGCTTCTGGAACACGTCCTGAAAAAGTTCAGAAAATAACTCATTTCTTTAGCTACACATTTCCTTCTCCTCACCTTTCCATGTCATATCACAAGCTTGCAATTTTGCAACTCCAACAGATTCTACTACCTCTTTTTCAACAGCAGCTCAGACTGCAGAGCAAACACTCTCAGCCAGACAATCTAGGAATGTCACAAAACCTAGTAAATGGATCCAAAGCTGACCGTTGCAAGTCCATTTTTAAAAGCTGCAACTAGAGCATGTTAAAAATAAGGACTTTTTCAACTCCTTGATGATCCCAGGAAAAAAATTATTTCAGTTTCCCACAAAACAGTGACACAACATTAAAATACCAAGGCATGAACCTACTTATAGGAGGAGCAGGGAAAACACCTAGATAACCTATTTATGAAAAATTCTGCCCAACCCCCAAAACATTTGTTGGCCAAAATTTTCTACAAGTTACTAGGAATTATTTTGATAGATAAAAGGCACATTATTATGGAACAGTAATATAATTGATGCTGTGTGAAGATTAGAAAGAGACACGCACTTCCCCTGCACAGAAGTGACAGAGTAAATCAGGGCGACTAGTTCTACTAGGGTATAGATGGAGAAAAGCATACTGCGAATTAGTCCTGTTCAAAGGTTGCTTTGAACAGACAGGAGGGCAGTCTTTACACCGTCATAAATACTACTCATGTCCTACATGGCACTTCAGGAATTTTTCAGGCTACCCAAGCAACTGAGTTTTCTTTCCATTAACCAAACTGTTGCAATTACAAATACCCCTGCAGATATCAAAGTAGGTAACTTGATTAATTTCTGCCCCGAGAATTGCCTCACTGTGGTACTTTACAAATTGTTAATAATCGCTTTAAGGGAAAAAAGCATTTGTCCAGTACTTTCACATCCAAGTTAGTATAAAGAAAATCACTTCCTTTGGGAAGTATGGATGTTGGCAAGAACAATCCAACTATTTTAAGTATCCTTTATCACAATGCTAAAAAAAAAATAACATAAAGACCTATGACTGTTAATTGGCCTGTGTTAGCACTTGCAGTTATATCTGCCAACTATTATTAGAATCAAATCATCAAAATACTGTCTTGTGGCAACATGAGTGTAGCCAGAGATGCTGGTATTGCAAGGGATGGAAGGATGCCTCCTGTCAGAATACAAATAAATAGAGGAAATGCAAAGGGAGTCGCAGATCTCAGTAAGGGGTGGCAAATGGAAACAGCAGAGCTCTGCAGAACCGTTTCATGTTGAGATAGCTAGCAAAAAGCTTTGAAGATTAGAGAAGGTAACACCATAAAAAGACTGCAAAGTTTTATTGCTTATATACCACCTAACTTGCAATTTCAAGTAGTTAAATGTTAGGGTCATGTCAATCTCAAGTTTGTTCTTAATACAAACTGTCAGTCGCCTATCCCTCAGATACACCGAGCAATATCTTTGTGAACAGAACAGCTGAGGGCTTTCAACTCCTGAGTTAAAATGGGCTTTATTTACAGCAGCCTAAAAATTAATTCTGACACATAAGCCTGTTAGTGAAAATATAAAACATCTAAACTCTTATGGTGTGAAGCAGTTGTTTAGATTACAACACAAGTAACAGGGTTATGTGAAATCTTACTGGCTCTTTACTTCAGAAGATTTTATCTCAATTTATGCCCAAGTGAACTGATAGCTAACAGAGGCATGCTGGATAAGGAGGCATAAAATGTTTTTATTTAACTTTATCAAATACACCTAGACTTTTTGCAGATTTACAGCAAGCTCTATTCACTTTTAGGATTGAGAGCCCACCTCCTCCCAGAGGATAACAGTGTTTTCAAAAACTGAGTCCTTGAACCCAACCTCATTTGCCATCCCTTCGATGATGAGTGTATGGAGCGACTGAGAGTAAAAAGGAAGTACAATGCAAACCAGTTAAGCATAACTTAAAAAAAAAAAAAAAAAACCACACCAACCACAACACACCAAAAACCAACACCAACCATTTTTGCTAAATGAAGTGCAATACCAAGGGAAGACCTGTCACCAAGTTCTCAGCCTTTAGGTTATCCCCATGACCAATGGTAGGTCCCTCCACTCACAAGACAGCACAATTTAAGCTTCCCTGATAAACCATCATTAAACCAAGGACCATTTATTTTAGTTCTTCAGCAGGTGTCTTCACACTTTAATGCAACAAGAGTGAGAGCAGGGGACATACAGGCTTGATTCACAGGAAGAGAAACAATGACCGTCAGATTTGCTCTTCTACACACAGTCAACACAGCTACAAATATGAATCCTTTCAGTAAGTGGATGGCAGTAAATGAGAAACAGGTAGGACATGATGACTCTCCATCAACCCCAAACTTCCTTTCTTTCCTTAGAGCCACAGTCATTTGTGCTTCTGTGGCTATAAACTGCTAAACTAATCAAAATTACTTAGAAGAAAAATCCATTAGGTTCAAGGCTACAGTTAATCTACTCCCTACAAATGAGTCACAGCAAACGTGAAAAACAGATATTCTTCCAAAAGCAGCTTACACTGATATAACAGACCAATGAAAATAAACAAACATGTGAGATACATTTTCCTATCTAACCTGTGGTTATATTTACGGTCAGACCAGAGAGAAACTCAAGTGAAAAATCAGCCACTTTCTTAACAGTAGGGACTTAGCACACTCTTTCCTTCTCTTTGATTTCTGAAAGTGTGTTTCTACCTGCTGCTTCCACATCTACATGACACTTGTTCTTCTATCATAGTGAAAAACTTTTATCCCTCTGGGCTACACAATTAATGCCCCACCCACAATCACAGACAAAGTATAAATCTACAACAGTTGCAAGAAGCAAACAGCAGTTTCCACAACAGTTTAAGAAAAAAAAAAACAATGTTTTAGTTATTATTTCTAATAAAAATAACACTATGTCAACAGAAGTCTTAAATTGTTTCCAAGTGTTCAAACTGTTATTACACGCATGCCATTTAACTATTTTTTTTTATTTGAACATTAAGATAATTACAGTTGGAGTGCTCATTATTTCCAGTGGCCCCTCTGCAGTCAATACCACCAGAGCAAAACATGAAACAGTCCACATTAACAATATGACATTTGAGTAAAAAGAATTACAATCATCATTTTTTTTGCTAACAGATCACATAAGTAGTACGTAACCGGGGCACTTCCTTTAACAGAAATATCAAACATAGTACTTGCGTTTGTTTAATTTCAGTATGAACATCTCTGCATAACAGCAACATTGTACATTGACAGTTTGATTTATCACACATATGGTACTTCAGCAGCATTTAACTGTGACAGTTTTTTTCCTCCTAAGCTCTGTAGTAGGTTTAATTTCTAAAACAGATTGCTAATATGCCCTGTACAAACATCAAGAATCGAATGCATCTTTCTTTTGCCACTCAATGGGAAAGGAAGCAGTGTTTTTATCTTGTATTACACAGCCTTGTCAGACACACACCATTTTCTTCCATTGACACTTCTACACGTACCCTAACTATTCATTTTTGCAAGAAAATAATCTTTATTAAAGAAAATAAATGTGAGTTTTCTTCTCAAATTAGAAAGACTGCAGCCATAGACAACTGAGAAATCACTATCAAGTATTTATTTCAAAATAACATTGAACGTGTCAAATTTTACCAAGTAACAAGCACATCGGTCATCTGAGGTGCAATGAATTCTCTCCTAATTCAACTCATCCCATTTTGAGTGCATGCGTGAGACTGACTGGTTTATTTATTTACCTTTTTTTTTGCAGGACATTCATGTAGATGTTAAGATTCCCTCAGATAAACCAGATGGTATTTTATCATTAGTACAGGCAGAAATATCATTGGTAGATAGAAAACTATTTTTAAACACACAAACTAAATAAAATCAAACTGCCCCAAGTTTTATCAAGTGAAATGAGATAAACAGCTCCAGTAATTACCACCACAAATTCTGCATGGGAGTTATCTGTAATAGGAACTGATAGTTGTTGGTTAACAAATACTTTTTTCTTTGAACACCACTACCATAGATTTCCACCAGAGAACTAATCACTATATTAAAACGTTTTCACTTACTCCCCCCCAAATTAATGAATTTAATTCACCACCTTCCTGCACACAATTATATTGTACTCTGATACACAAGTGCAATCCAATGACCTACTACCACTGCAATCTAAGTGAGGACTATGTTCCCTCTAATATTACCATGCACTTTAAAGTAGCCACATGAAAATTTTGAGGTAAAATGGGTGACATCTGGTTGCAAAATTTCAAAGAAAAAAAGAATCATATATACATACCACCAATAAAAAACACCTAGAGCCTGTCAATAGTGATCTGAAACAATTTATTTCATTCACTCATCTGTGAAATTTTAGCAGGTATTTCATATTCATTCTCTTTGGTCCAAATATCCCCTACATGCCTTTAAGTCACTCAAAAAAAGAAATGTGCCCAAAAATGCATCTTCTACTACAAAACATCTCTTCACCCTTTAATTCACCCTCAAGCAGTTCTGAAACACTCAATATTTCCTGAGCTATAGAAAAACAGATCTTAACTTTACTTGTAATATGTTAACAATGGATAAGTTAAAAAGCTGGTGGAGGTATATAACATATTTAAATTAAATACTATTTAAATTAAATACTATGTATTTAGTTTGATGAAGTCACCCTTCCTTACCCTTCAGTACCTATTTGTACTTGATTACAAACTCTGCAGCACAGTAACAGTCTGTGTATGGCACTTCCACACATGTCCACAATATAAGCAATTATATTAAGATACTCTAAATGAAACAAACAGAAAGCCCTGGTTATCTATACAAAATTGAAAAACGACATTAACAGCAAATGGGAAAATTAAACCCGAAGTAAGTTGTACATCCACTATATAGTCTTGAAGTGTCCATTTTCACAAAGTTGTTTCATCTTCTTCCTTCAATTAACTGTATAAAGACAGAAAATGAACTCTTCTCCAAGTCCGTGAATGTACATTTCTTCACTGTAGTTATTATGTCAGCTAACCTTGATCTTCCATCATCAAGTTCTGTACCGTCGTGCCCTTATCTCTCCCAGTTCTACTGCAACATTCTCCCTTCTTCATTCCATTGCTTGTGACACCTAACAAGAAGCCCTTCAAATGGGGCAGCATCTAGTCTAACAGAGCTTTCACTGGACAGCAGCTTTTCTCACCAGAATGCTACAATGGTTGACAAGCGAAGTTCACTAGAGCCATGATCCCCTACGTACCAGCACTCCACTGTAAGCACTAGGTACTTTTGTCTGCACAAAAGAAGCACTCGCAAGCCACACAAAGCAAGACAAGTTAAGTGGTTTGGGCAGGCAGTGTGGACAGGGCAGAAGTGCGAGAGCTAGACATTTTGGTTGAAGCAGTTTTAACCCTGTTTGGCTGTTTAACTTGTGTTACAACCTAGTTTAAACATTGTTGTTTACCCTCCAATGAAAAAAGCCCTACAAAGACAGATTAACTGTTCTTTTCTATAGAATAACTAGGTAGTATGCGCTCAGTAATTAATTTAATGCAAAGCTTGAAAAGGTTACCTAACTAATGATCATATTTGGAGCTTTTAAATACTATCTTGCTCTGAGGTATATGTCTAGTACTGTAAAAGTTTATGCATCATGTTCTAAAAATATAGGGTCCAAGAAAAAAAGGCTAATTGTATTTTCCAAGTCAAGCAAGCTACAGAAAAATGGGAAGAAACAGCATGTGGCTTGTGTTCAAGTGTCATTGTTTAGCATTAAGACTTCATGCACATAATGCAAAAACCTATATAATCAGGATTGTTTACATCTGAATAAATAGGGTAAATTAGCAAATACAGTATTTAAAATTATCTACAAAAATGTGTTTTACCAAGTATTCACTGTTTGTATCAAGTCTTAAAACAGAAAGCTGTCAGAGAAATACCAAACAGTATGAAATAAAAAATTAGATGGAGACATTTTAAGAAATCTCCTCAGAAAATAAATCTCTATTAACTAAGCTGAAACTAAAACAACAACTAAAGCTATTAGGTGGCCTCATCAGCAAACACCTTCAATCAAAAGGCCATAAACAAGTATGCTTTACGTATTATTTGATTTGTTTATTTTACACCATGAGGTGAAAGCAACACATTTCCTTTTAGTAAAGTATACACAAATAGCCTCACTCAGAATACACTTTTAATGCACATAAAAAAAGTATTCATCTTACAAATTGTTTTGCAATCCAAATATACAATAGCTTGGAAAACAATATTTTAGAAAACAAAAGCCAATGTAAAAAGACTGCTTAAAACAACTAAAATGATACAAGTTTCTGTTCTGTATGGCTTTGTCTTTACAGTTTTCTTACTGCATCATCGATATCAGAAATCTGTTCCTTCAGCTGGTTCCACTGTTCTGGATTTAAAGAAATACCTGAAATGCATTAAAAATAAACACTTAACACAGAAGAAAATTGTGGCATAGGATCTTGCGTAATTATTTACTATCAAGGCCAGTTTCATAAACAAAGTCTATGGGATAACTATTAATGTCTGAGCTACTTCAACAACCAT
The DNA here is from genome assembly GCA_033439905.1 of Ceryle rudis. Classification (NCBI taxonomy): domain Eukaryota; kingdom Metazoa; phylum Chordata; class Aves; order Coraciiformes; family Cerylidae; genus Ceryle; species Ceryle rudis. The sequence goes on along the minus strand of JAAGNO010013773.1, from coordinate 11,755 downwards.
TCTCAGTTACAAAATGAAACTACTCATTTGGAACACTTCAGTTTAACTTTAGCTTATCTCTTGGCAAGTTTAAATTACAAGCAAAATGAATATGGTGTAACAAATTCATTCATTAGTATTACGATAAATGCAGGGTGTGAAATACAGCTCTGCCCTTCACAGAAGGCAGCACAAAAGCCCTGAGTGAAAAGGAAGAAATCATTAGTATTCCTGTTGGCTCCTAAAATCCATACCTCTGTGGACTAAACTTCTATGCACTTTTGAAGTACCATCATTCTAGGGTATTTTTCCTACTGCTTCTTAAAGCACTGTATACAACATACACTGTATGAAGCCTTTTGGACAGAGTCTATTCCCCTCTGTAGCACTCACAAACCAACACAGAAGTTATTTTTTCACTTCAAGTTCACTATCAATTCTAGTGACATTCTATCAGTATCATTCAGCACCCCACAAACCATGTACTCAGTACTAAATTTGTACTTCCTGAAGCTTGAGTCCAGGCACATGCTTTCTTTGTGCTTCAGTCTCCTTCCCCTACATCGCTGTGCCAACTCTATGCAAGTACAGACTCACAGGCCTACATCTCATACTGTCTCCAGCCAGGCTGAAGTACTATTGTAAGTACTATTTACCCCCACTCTCCCCGCCCCGGTGATCAGCCTTCCTTCATTGCTTTCTTGCTGTAGGTCAAGCAGGACCTGAAACAGCTGAAACTCTGAATTCCATTTTTGAGGCTCAGAGCCTTTTTTTTCTTCTACCATCACTGTCTTACCCAAGCACCACCATAATTTTAAGCAGAGAGCAGTCTGCATGGCACTACTCAACACAGTTTTACACCCATCTTTAGAGGGCAGGTTTCTTTTGAAAACTGTTGTGTTACATGTGCTACACATTATCAGGGAGACAAACGTCATCAAGATCCCTGAAGCACATACCAGATGAACTGCTGTCTGTCCAGACCAGCTGTTTAAAACAAGCTGACACCGCAATTTAAACTGCTGTATTTTTTCCTGGATTTACTACGCAGTATCAACTGCTTATGCTCTTTTTAGGATAGCTAGATAAGTGGCTTTATGAGTGGATCAATGGAACATTACACTCATACACTGTATTACATTATTATTAATTTTATCCCAGTAAAATCCAGACCCTTTTGCCACGGAGATAAATGTTGGCAAATGGCCTATCCATCAAATCTCACTGTAGTTTGCCACTCAAGCTGCATATACTTCCTACTTCCACCTCAAAATACAGTAGGCTAAAGTCCTTAGAAGTCAAAAGTAAACTGTTTTAAGTGGCAACAATAAATCTAAACAAAGATATTTCCCTGTAGACTACCAGTACACCTGTTCATACAAACATATTCCAAATGGGTATTTGAGAAATGTTGAAAATGCTTCTCAAGCTTTCCAAATGTCTATTCAATGAGTTTCACCTGGATACACCAGAAGAATGTAGCAAACCTTAAGCTAACATTCTATTAAAGGTCTTCAATCTCTAGAGCAGAACGTTTCACACTTACCTTTCCTTGGCGCACTATGAAAACCAATGAAAAGTAAGCTTTTCTAAGAGAAGTTACATGACATTAAGCAAAGCACTACTACAACTATCCTCGCATCCAACTTTGCAGGTGCAGAAGTTCTGTAGATGAGTGAAAGGACGCCAGAAAAAAGCAAGTGTGGGTGTGCCGACTGAAAGTACAATGGCTTAATGCTGTGCTGCAGATAAGAACAGTACCAAATCTTGAGCACTTGAGGTACTTTCACCTTAAGAAAAATCTTGATACATTTTTCCCCAAACTAGTC